>WEKY01058225.1:225220-306085 GCA_013390045.1 Picathartes gymnocephalus
GGCTCCTCCTAGGAGCAATGTCTTGCCTTAGGGACCTAAATTTGAAGTAGCTCGCATCCTAAAGCACATCTTTCTCTGCAGGCTCTTGAAAAGCCCTATCAGCTGTCTTAGACCAGGTGTCTAAATGCAGATGGGATCAGCTCAGCGGTAGCGCCAGCACCAGTAATATTAAGTAATATTATATATATATATATATGTGTGCATTTCTAACCATCTTCACATAAAAGGATCCTCAAAAATATTTTGGTTTAAATTTACAATGGAGAGAAATATGTCACAGTCACACTACAGAGCCTGGAAAAGGTGCCCTCTGAAACCATACAGGAATGGGCCTTTAGGCATGAGAAAACCCTCAACCTGTAGAGGCATAAAATGAATTCACAACTGTGAAGATGATGCCACCTGGACTACTTCCAGAGGCATGAGGACTGTCATAAATTACCATGTGGCTGCCAGCCAAGAGCTTGCAGCTGAGGCAGGTTTTCTGCTATCCAGCTGGGAGGATGAAGCACATCAGGAGAGGCAGACTGGGAGCCCGGGAAACAAGGAGAATAAAACAGAGAGCAAAGGACTAATGACTTCTAGCACTGAGTCTCATTGTATGACCAGGTTCAGTAGCTAGAAAACGTAGCAGTACTTTTACTACTTTACACCTCTTCATCCTCTGATTCAGATCAGCTTTTCAAGTCTTTGCATCTCTGCATTTCTGTAAGCATGACCATGTTTGACTCTGTTTCATTTCCTATTTTAACATCCACATTTTCTCAGTGTGCTCATCACATGAAAAAATAAGTATTAAGACAAAAAGACATTTTCTGGAACCACCATGTGAGAGTTGTGGAGAATGAGACTGCCTTTGTTTCCTTCTTCTTCAGTTAGGTGACTGCAAGGATAGAGAGCAATATGTCTCTTGAGAGGAACCACTTAAGAGGTTTTTGGTGTAAAAATATAATCTAAGATACTGGAGGAAGAACTACCAACTTTCTAGCTGCCTTACCTGTGCCAGCTGCTCTCGTGATTTATATGTATGATACGCAAGTGCTGATAATATCAAATATGTCTATCCTCTTCATGCAACTGTTATTATTGCAGCTTGTCCAAGAAGTGTACATTAATGGGGGAAGGAACCATGATTATCTGAAACATGATAGCAAGCACAGCTTTTCTGCTCAGGGATTTTTAGTCATTTTCCCACCCCTAAACCTGCCCTTGTAATTTTGGAGAGCTCTGTGGATTTTCAGTTCCCTGTCACACTGCACAGCCAGTTCAAGGTAGCAAAATTAAAGAAGTGGTCTGGCTGCTTCAGCCATTTCAGTCTGAGAATGATTTGGTTTCAAATCAGAAAAATCACGACAGTTCCATTAAAGAGAACTGGTATTTACCAGCCCATGTGACTGGTAAATAACTTAAAGAGGAAATTAAGAGCAAGCAGATGGCACAAGAAGTTGTATGTGGCTACATAAGCACCAATTTAATCTGCCTGACTTTTTCCAAAATTCATAAAGACACCAATCATGTAAATCAAGATGAAGTTGTTCTGCGCAAATCAGCCCTTTCCTGGATGTATTTTAAGTTTGAACTGTTTGAATTGCTTTGCATCTCTGGGGCTTGTCTGGGGAAGGAAGTATTAAGGCCCAGGAATAAACCCCAATGTCCAGGTGCGCTTTCAGCAGTCTAGAGAACGGCTGTGCATGGCACGATGCTTTTCTGTGGGGCCTTCCAAATAATGCTGATCTTTTTTCCTATTGCCATGCTGCACTGTAGACTCTTGTCTGCCATGTCATCCTCTGATTCTTCTTTCAGCACTTCACCTCCTCTTGGAAATCTGTATTTACAATCTTTTTCCGGTGGCTGCTTCCCAGAACTCATTCCGTTTCACTATTCCCTCCCCATGCATCAATGGGTCACAAGGGTAACCCTTCTACATCCGTGGGTCCAGGGACTTTTTTAATTCTTCTGACTGAATGGGTACATCTACTTTAGGGTTTTGGTTTGGATTGGGAGTGTGCTTTGAAGTGAATCTCCATGCTGCNTGTGACACCATTGGGAGCTCGCAACTCTCTCTGTTCAAGTCCATGTATCCATCTACCTTTTCAAAATCATTCCCTGTACTACTGCCACCATGCCTTCTATTCCAAGCTACTAAGGCTTTGATCTAAGAGCAAATTCCTCTTGAAAAACCCAGCTGTTAATGTGTAAGCTTATATGTTGATGATGGGCTTAAATGCTTTCCTAAGCTGATCCTAAGAACTGGTGAAACCTGACATAGAAAGTCCAGTGCATTTACTTCTAGAGCAGACATCCTCATTGCACACATTAGCACACACAGTTCCCCATCAGCACCATTCACACAATTGAATTCCTTCACTTCACTGTCATTATTTATGCCAGTGCTCCTACCACCCCCTGGCCAGTAACCTTCCCTTGCTCTTCACCTCAGACCAGTTCCTTGCTTATAATTTTGATTTGCCAAATCAGAGGACTGAAATAATAACTGATGGTCATCTGCACTGACCAAATAAAGAAGATCAACATGCCACATAGAATAAAATGAACAGTGCATGCATTGAAAGCAATACCCAAAACACTTGGAAGATGCTTGCTCTACTGAAAATTACAGTGAATTTCCAATATATTTTCAAGCAGACAGAGGGTGTATGCAAATGTAATTTACTGATGAAAAACCATTTAGATATTCTGCTAAGGATGAATTGCTATGAATACTGCAGAAGACTTCTGAATTCTGAAACAACTTTCATATAACTTTGAGGCCACTGAGAGAGCCTTGTCTGCTGTAAAAACTTTATACAGTCAGTTTATACCTCCTTATGCGACTTTTTTTTGTATTATTATTATGAATTATTCATGTTTTGGTGATTTCAAAAAGCCCCAGGAATGGTCTTGGACCCCATTAGGTGAGGATTACACAGGCACAGAAGAACATGCACAGCAGTGTTAAAAGTAATCTGCAAGTTGCACTTTGTCTGAATATGCCGTACTCGGAGATTACTTTGTAAGCATTTTTTCCAAGCATCTACCACTCAGATAATGCACTGAAATATCTTTGGGGAGTCTCTGCATGACAGCATGCATTCGTGTTAGACACAGCAAATTTAAAGCTCTCTCCCATGTTACACAATAGTATTAGGCCCTTTGAGTTCTGTTAAAATGAAAATGTCTCAAGACTGTTGTACTTCTGCTAAGCATATTTTAAAGCCTAAATGAAATAAAATTATGTCATGAACTACATACTCTTATAATTTAATTATGTAGTTGTGTCATATTAAACTATGAGCAGGATTTCTAAAAAAAATCAGACTCAGAAATAATTCTCCGTTTATGATGCATGCTAGCATGTTTTATCGTTAGCAGTGCAGATCAAAGAAAGAACATGTAGAGAAGCTGGAGAGTGTTTCTTTGCACACTAGAATGAGAGTTCTGTGAACATAAAGCACAAGAGAAGCCTCTTTATTTAGATGCCTATTTAGTAGCTGAGTCACGTACGTATTGCTGGACATGAAGGAAAGTTTTAAAACGGCCTCACAAAATCTTACCTTCCTGGGGTATTTTTTTAATTGAAAATATCAGCAGTGTTTTCATTATCATAGCAAAAGACAGGCAGTGAGTTCTGTACCTTGGCTGGCTTATGTCCATGACAATTTTGCAGAAATTCTCTAGGATAACGTATCAAACAGAAAACAAGAGATTGACTAGCTCTTCCAAGTTTTGCTCAAGTGTATGCCTGCAGTTCTCTCTGCCAGCATCTCTGAGCCCCTCTCTGCCTCACACGTGCACTTCTCCTGCACGAGAGCACCAGTGCCACTACAACCTTCACCAGCACAGAGAGGCAAACAAAGCACAACAGCACGGGATGCCAAGACCCACACCTGCACCCAGAACAAGGACAGGAATCTCTATTCCTTCCACTGTCTCCCCCTTCTTCCCAGGTGCCATCCTCCCAGAAAAGAGTGACTGTCCTCAGTTCTGGGGGCAGTGCCTGCCTCCCCTCCAATGTCTCCAGTCTGGGAGAGGATGGGGCTGCAGCAGCAGGGAGGGAAACCAGCTCCAGCTCAAAATGGTGAGGCCTCTTGGAGCTCATGTCAGAGAGGCATGGGGAATGAGGGGCCACCACACAGTGAGGGCAAGTCTGACCAAGGGCACCTGCTAGGATGCTGAAGTTCCCAGGATCCTATCCCCACAGTGGGTCCCATCCAAAATAACCTTGACTCAACTGGGAGGAACTCTGTTGCACTAATAAAAAGGCATTATATTTGTAACAAGTTCTTCTTACGTCTGTAGCATACAAAGAGCTTCAAGAACTCAGGCCAACCAGAACAGTGACAGGGAGAAACTTCCTTTGCCATGAGGACATCTGAGTCTCCAGCTTTGCCCACCCCATCTCGGTCACCCAGAGGACTAAGTCTGCACAGACACTTCACGATGGGGGAGCCCTGAGGATCTATTCAGGTGGATGATGACAGATTGTCCTTTATTATGTACTCCTTTTGTAATAACACTTAATGTACCCTTTGTCTTCCTGACCACTAATAAGCAGGGAGCTAATGCTAACTCTCTCCTGAGAGGCAGAAATTACGTACAGACAATTTGTTGTACACGTGTACATAGTGGATCTTATTTTCCCTCTTGTGCCTCACCTTGCAGCGAATTCCTGGTCCCTGTATGTCTGCTCTTCTGCAAGCATTGCCTTTTCATTACTCAGTCACCCACATTTTAAAATCTTCATGCAAGTCTTCTCAGTGTCTTTAGTTTTCTAGTTTAATCACTTAGTTTTTTTCTAGTTTAATCACTCATAAATGATGATACCTTGTACCATATCTTCTATTAGGTCATTTATGAAGATGATGACCTACACAAGTACCTATGGATACCTTTAGGTAGTCTTTCTCTATTGTGTAAATAAATAATTGTTTCCTTGTCCTCTTTCTCAACTTTTAATCAAACTTTAACCTGGATCCCCACTTGATTCCATTACAGGTTTGAGAGCTGTGAATTAAGGTTTTTGAAAAATTCAATCCACTATTTTAACCATACAGGGTTTACCTGCTGTCTGCCTGTGGGCAAGAAACCCTAAATTCTAGGTTTGGCTCTAGCCAGAGTCTTAAAAGAAACTGCACATTTAAAGCAAATGTTTTTAAATTTTCTATCCTCATATAGTCCCTGGGGGAACCATAACAATAAACAAGCAAAGCAAAATTTTCACTTTGGCCTGAAGAATGACTTTCAACTTTACATGTGCCAAGTTTTGAGAACAAGTTTATTCTCCCAGTTATGTCAGCATGCAGCATAGATGTCTAGTTACCCAATTTGTGGGGGTAATCAGGTACTCAAATGACCTAAACTGTGCAATTACTGGTGCTGGCAGATTACATATGGAAAACTAAGACCAGGCCATAAAAATTTGATCTATTGTGTCCATAGTCATAATAAAACCGTTATGGTTGGTGATTGATTATAGGAATATTAAAATGCAGAAAAAGAAAAAAAAAAAGCTGCTTTAAATTGCATTGTATTCTTGTGTTTAGGGAAAAAATGATTGCTGTTATCTTGACATGTTTATCACTTTGAGGCTGAGCCAGTCGCTATCGTTGTGAGTTCATTCTGTCCCATAGCTGACAAATTCTATCATGTACTATAAAAATCATTATGGCTCACATTTGCAGCTGCAATAAAACAGAAAAGCAAATACAGTAACCATTTATATTTAGGACTTTAGTCCTAACACACATCCAGCAAAACTATGACTTAAAAGTTTAGACAGAAAACTAGATAGATCCTCAACCTGGATGCACAGATTGTATTCCAGAACTGGTCTCAATGGCAATCATTGATATTTGTGTAAGAAAAAGAGCAAACAGAAACAGGCAATATATTGACATCATGTATTTGCTGGTGTCATTTGTTTGCTAGGGACTCATCTGTATTTTTTAGCATTTCTGCTTCTTTCTTTTGGAGGGAGCCTGGGAGGTCTGAAAGTGTCCCCTGGCTGCACCTCCTATGTGAGTTTTCGCACCATAGCACATTTTGCAGCTACACTTCCTGCAGAAGTGTTCTCCCTCAGGGCCTTCTTCCCCAAGCACTGCTCTGTGGGTACGTGCAGGTTGCTGCCACACTGCCAGTGTCGTGCTCAAACCCCAGTCCCCCATCTGTCCCCACAACCTGACACTGATGTACCCCTGGCTTGTGCTCTACCACGCACCAATTTCTCCTTCACCAAAGGATGCCAGGGTACATATGGATACTTCAGCCAGGGATGGGACAAGTTGGCCTTAGAGACGTCCAGTTCTTGTACATTTTCCCTGTAGACAGGCATCAATTTAGTGGTTTGGTCAATCATAGCGACCACAACTCCTACTTTTGTGGAAGTAATGTGGGGGGTTTTTTTATGCCTCAGTCAATCTCCTCAGCCAGGACCAGATATACATCATCTTGGTGTCGATTTGCACCTTCCCTTAACAGCCTGCTGCCAGACTCCCACCCTTTAGACTGAGGGACTGAAACAGTTGAGCAATCTCACATACCCCACTTTTAGCTTTGTTTCCTCATTCTTCACGCTTGAAAATGCTTGAAATATCTCTTAGGTTTGATCACAGAGACTAAATCAGGAATATTTCACACTCCTCATTTAGCTTTCACAGAAAAAAAAGATCAAAACTGTAACATGTCCATGGACACCTGCAGCATTAGAAGATACAGATGGTCTTTGCTTGCATTTATAAATAGACAGGTGTTCTTCAAGAGGTGAGAGCTATGGGTTTCATCTGTTTTTCTCAGTTCAGGATGCTGTAATTTCCAATGTCTAAAAGCATACCAAGCAAGCAGTGAAGGTAAATACAAAACATTGAACTACAACAAGGGACTTCAGGGGCCATCTCAACACTTCACACCAGTGTCTTCATGGACTCACATCCCATCAAGGGTACAGGTGAGGACTAGTTTGGTCAGATGACCAAATTCAGCATCATGCAGGATCAGTCATGAGACACCATCCTTGGAAGATCCAACCTCATTTATGATGGGCTGGAAAAATATAAGACAAATATTGTTTGCAGGACACTTCTTTGATGCTTAAACACACCCAACAGATGATTCACCAAAGCCTGTATCAGTAAAATTCTCTTAAAGCAACTCATGGCTGATGTTAACTGTCCATAAATATTGCCAGTTCAGGTGCCTTATAGCACCAAGATATGTGTAGGTAGGCTGAGTTAATACATTGCCACAAAGTACTGAAGGTTCATCTGGAAAATAGAAAAGAATCCCACTTCAGGAGAAATAAAGACATTTACAGCCAAATGCATCAAGCAGTGTCAGAAGACCCAGCAAGGATCAGCTCCCAGCATCTCATCCAGTAACCATTCGTTCAGAACAGCTTTTAACCAGAACAAAACAAAAAGTACTTCTAAGGTCCTTTCCCTTTTTTCCCTGGGAGCCTCAGGAATATAACCAGATGAAATGCTTCAGCACTGATTGGCAAGTTTCTATATTGATTGGCTTCAGAGGTTGATTAGATAAGACAGAGTCAACTAATGAGAGCCACTACAAAAATCTACTGGAGTGTTATCTGCTGAGATAAACTCTCCGAACTCCCAAGCCAGTTTATTTAGTAGACCTTTTATCTAAACATATCCTGATATTGTTGACAGTATTGTGCACAAACAAAACATGGGATACTAACAAAAGGGTTTTATTAAAAAAAGGTAACTACTGTCCTGGAGAGAAAAGAAAGCCAATACCCAGGACTTTAAACCCAGAAGTGAGAAGCGGGAGACAGGCATTAACACCTGCCATCCTTTATCTGTAATTCAAACTCTCCTTCACCCCCTAAACATAAAAAGGAAATTGTTTTGTTAAATGCCTCACATCCCATCATACTGACCACGTTGACCATAACCTCCTTCAGAGGAGCAGCTGAATATTTGATGCCCTGTCTAGAAAAAATCCTTTTCTTAAGCTGTGTGCTCTGCTTATCTTCCTTCTTTTTACTTTGTCATGTTATTTTTTAGCTTTTGTACTGAATCTGCCTGAAGCCCTCCCTCAGTTTTCACACTGCTCTTTTGGAAGTGAAAAATCTTGCTGACTCAGTAGGGGTTGGTTTGGCTGATTAAAACCTAAGTAAGGGAGGTAAGGCAAAGCCCAGCGTTTGTGCTCCAGCCTTTCCCTGCTCAGTCCTGCTCAGCTTTGGAACCCACCATTCCAAATCTCTGTATTTCCCATAGTGTGGAAATACCAGTTGTTGGAAGTGATTTGCGGGTATACAGGACATGAGGGGAACATCCTGTGATACATGACCTGTTGGGATCTATCAGATACACAGCACTCATTTAAGGCAGATGTCCAGGAAAGAATCCAGCCCAGCCTTGGGCTTGTGCATCAACCTGAAATAAATAATAAGTCTAAAGAGGAAAAAAGGAGTTTGAACAAACTCTGTGCTCTGAATTTCCTCAGAGGGGTTTGCCTGGGAAAAGCAAGAGGCATTCCTCACCCTGCTCTGGCTCACACTGACAAGAGGTTAAGCTGCAGGGATGTTCCAATGTACTGAACTAGGCAAGGGGTTTTCAGAGCTGTTATCTATTTTAAAATAAACATTTCAGTATGTACTGTTATCATATTTTGTCGTGCTCTCATCATTTAGAAAAAAAAATAAAATAAAGGGTTCTGAATATAAATTTCGGGGGTCTTTGTATAGAATCTGTCTCACGTAGCAAAAATATTACTTTTTGTTTTCTGTTCACTCTTCTATTCAGCTTTTTTATCTAAAAACAGCTTTAGATCCCAAGAATACAACTGCTCATTGAGACTTATGCAAAAGGCTTATTATTAAGCATGCATGGCAAGGCAGATAGAAACCACATCTAGTATTCTTTCTTTTAGGATTGTCATTGCACAACATAAAGGTCTCTCACCTAAGTCTAGAAAGTCCAAGCTTCCCCCAAAAAATTTCAAATTGTTTCAGGCAGTCTTTCCCTTCATTTATGGTACTTCTTGCCAAAAAATACAGTTTTCTGTGCATCCCAGAATCCACTCACAGGCCTTATGGCACCGGATCTGGAATGCTGATGCTCCCTGCAGAGCTCACACAGTACAGTCATGGTTGGGGTTTTTATGGAGATTAAGTAGTATATGAATTCCTTAGATAACAAAGCAGCAGCAAAGCTGAGTGAACTTTGACTGTCTCAAAACAAGAATGGCAGGAAAAAACCAGCTGGCTATGTAAGAGCTTCCTACCCTTGGCCACCACTAAAATCCAGGTAGCTGAGCAGATAAGCAGAGCTTTGTTCCCATTTGGTTCTTAGCAAAGCAGCAGTACACATTCAAAGCTGTTATCTTAACCATCCTATAATAAAAGTTTTGTCTTCCATGCCAGTGCAAAGGTTATCAGCTAGTCTCTGAAACACAAATTTGCTATAAATCTTCAAGAGAGCTGGAACAACTGAGGTGTCACTTTTGCAGGTGCCAAGGGGAGAGCAGGGCTAGTCTCTAGAATGCCAAGCAGCTAGTGAAGGGGTCAAACTCCAGCCTCAGGTTCCCTTCAGAGGGAAAAATATTGGCTTATGTGTGCCATTCCACATAGGTTATGATGTCAAAAGTAGAAAGCCTATCAAAAATCTCAGGATTTTGTATCTCTGCTTCGATATCCCTCAGACTTGAAAATGAGATCGCCTTTGTGGGATCATGTATTGATAAGCCAGCAATATTAAATTTATCCTGGATTTTGGTCTTCATTTTTTCTTCTCCTACCTAGAGGATGGGCAGATTTTCCAGGGCTTAGTGCCTAGGTAGGGGTAAAGGAAAGGGGTATCCAAGTGCTAAGAGGGCTTCACAAATCAGTATGTGGATTTGCCTACTCACTTTAGTGCTTTGGCAGGAGCTGGGCAGTTCTTAAAACCTGCAAATGTTTGTGTACTTTGTGTCCTTTAGAAAAATCTGTCCCTTAACACTGTGTAATTGTTGAGTGTTTTAAACTTATCCACAGATTTAAATTGTAAGTAATGAAAAAATCGTAAGGATTTCCTTGGCTGCTGAACTTTGAAAGCTGCTATATTTTTTTTGTAATTACTTATTTACATCTAAGTTGCAAAGTTCAGTTATCTGTGCATATGATTCATTAATGAGACAAAAAAATTCAAATACAAATTTAAGTGAAACCCAGGAACATATAATATAGTTTTTCTAAAATTTAAATCAATTGGTGAAACACTCAAGGACTTTGCACCTTTGATATGGATGAGTCAGTTCTAACACAATGCATTAGCAAAGATTAGTTTCATATGCTGAAACTGAGTCACACACTACAAAAATGAAAAACACCCTATATTTTCTGTCCAGGAGTGCTTTGCATCCTGAATTGGACAGAACAAATGAAGATGAGAGTCTGTCTGCAATCTTTACTCAAAAGAAACAGAGCTGAAGTTGAAATTGGCTCAGCAGATAGCAGTTAGTAGTAGGAGAATGGGAATTACATCAGGTCATATTTAAACCATGTATCCCATGATGAATTTGTTCACAGCCAACAAAAACAGGATTCTAACATTTTGTTCTTGTATAGGCCGTGTGCTTTAAGGGAGACTAAAAATCCATCTCTTGAACAAGCCAGGCACCACTGGACTTTGTTTTCCTTCCAGACCTGCATTCTTCCTTAAAGCAATTGTATTCATTGACCCATATTCATGAGTTGCTCCATTTTGGCATACTGAAAAAAAAATGATCAGTTTTGCTACCGAGTGTGCCCTTTCCATGTGGAAAATCATTAAAACCTCAGAGACGTTTCAGATCTGATGGGAGGTGTCTTTCACTAAGTTTAATCAAATCATACATATGAGGAAACATTGACAGAAGGTTTCTCAGTTGTAAATTACCTACAAATGTGAAATTGTTCCGTGTTAATGGCGGTGTTGCTTAAAATAATATTTACTGATGATTTATCTCCTGAAGTCACATAGGTAATGATTCTGTTTCCCTCATTTCTGCACTTTCTTTGTACAATAAAATATGTTCCCTGAGAACTTTTGCTGTATTGAATCCTGTCTTTTCCTACAATCATTTTGGTTTAGATCTCTGTTCATTGACACACTTTGATTCTCATTGGACAAAATTAAATTAGCATTTGATTATGTATTCTCTTGGCATCTAGTATAGACCTCTTATATACATAAAAGGTGCAATGGGGAGTGCACAGTTGCATTTGTGTGCATCCTGCTCTCTGTAGTCAAATACAATAATTAAGGTGGAGTACCACTGTGACGTGCAGCTGTGTGAATATCTATTGTAGTATATGATAGGACAAGGGGAGATGACTTCAAATTGAAAGAGAGTAGGTTTAGGTTAGATATTAGGAAGAAATTCTTTACTGTGAGGGTGGTGAGACACCGGCACAGGCTGTCCAGAGAAGCTGTGGACGCCCTGTCCCTGGCAGTGTTCAGGGTCAGGTTGGATGGGAGTTTGAGCAACCTGGCCAAGTGGAAGGTGTCCCTGCCCATGGCAGGGTTGGAATTAGGTAATCTTTAAGGTCCCTTTTAACCTAAACCATTATATGATTCCACCTTTGCTCTTACACTGATTCTGGAGCTAAACTGCTCAGCTGAGAAGCAAAAGTTGGGCTTTATGCTGTAAAGTGAAAAAAAGGAAAAATTAAAGCGAACTTTAATTATGGTGTGGAGATTTTGATTGAGAACAACTTGTTTTGATAAGCAAGAAGGAATTCCTTTAGCATGTCCCATTCCAGAATGGTCTTGTGAGACAGGAGTTAACTTGAATAAATTTGCTCAGCACGAGGAGCAATTCTCCTGGAGCAACATGAACACTTTTTGCATTAGAGGCAGTCTGAAAGCACCCAACAATCAAAGGAAAATGCAAGAATCATATCAGCCAGTCTCTTGCATTTAGATTGCTAAGGGCATGGAATATTTCCACAACTCTCTCCGAATCTCTGGGTACTTGCCTAATTTTTTCTGAGTTCTTACTGGAGCAAATTCTGTTTGCACTAGAATAGAGTTCATTATGTCAGCTGTGCACATCACACACACAGCTGCATATCCCACTTCTGCAGGGACAGGCTGTCAGCAAGCACCTGAAGATGTAGCTCTGTCTTTCCACACCTATTTCTGTGTTTTATTAATAATGTTGTGCTGTGGCCAACAAAATGGGAAACAGGCTGGAGCACAGCTTTGATGGCTAGTCAGGTCTTCCAATGGAATTTGGGTTAAACCCTTTGCAGCTTCTGGAGGAAAGAGGAAAAAAGGTGGTCTCACAGCTCAGGCTGTTGAACTCTGCTTTAAAAATCTATACCTATCCCTGCTGCTGGACCAGGTTTTCTGTGCAATGTCAAATTAACCAGACCAAACTTGTCACTCGAGTTCATTAATGACTTGCACCTCTTTTTCCTGTATGCATAGCTTAGTAACCAGAAGTCTAAAACATTAAGCACTCACAAATGCAAATTAAGCCAGTGGAAAGACCCCTGAATATATCTGTGCTGTGTAATGCTGGCCAGAGCAAGGTAGGTTGGATCATACGTTGCAGAAGGCACAGAGTCACACCTCAGTTAGTGGGGGTGAAACAGCTTACACAAAAGCAGTTGTTTCTCAAGGAAGGTGGCTGAAGAAAAGTCATCCTGATCCAAGGGGGGGTTCACCACACACAGTGACCAACATTAGAGGCACTGATAGATACTGCAAGAGCTGCAAAGACCTTTTAATCTGCTTTTAACACACCATGGCCTCTGTGCATTTGAGTCCATCGGCTGAATACTTCTCTCTCTTCAGCACGAAGACTGCCAGAGACTGCAAAAGGTGACAGATGGAGAAGTTGTACTTTGCTATGTAAGGAAAATTCAGCCTCCTATATGACCTTTGCAAATATTAGCTATGATAAACTGAAAATGCCCTTACCAAAGATCAAACTGAGCTCCTTTCATGCATCACCTCTGTTCTTCCCCTGAAAAACCAAGCCGTAGGCAAATCAGCTCAGAGCTGAGAAGTGGAATTGAAATTGTATTGATGTAGGAGGGACCATTATTCATAAAGGCCCAGCATTTAATCTATATGGCAACAGTTGTCTCCCAGATGTAATAGCTTATGTATCATGGAAAAACATAGTCAAATTCCCAAGCGATTCGGGCTTTGAGAGTGGTTTACACTGAACCTCCAGGGCCTCCACAGCTCTCAGATCTTTGCCAGTGCGTGATCAAGGCCTTTATCTTAATCAACAAAGCCACCAATGGATTAAAACCAAACATCTCCATGACAAGCTGAGGCAAGTCTCATTTACTTGGGCATGCAATAACAATGCCAAAACTTTTCTGTCATAACCAGAAGCAGGAAGTAGTACATAAAAGCTCAGATTTTAAAAGGATATTAACATGGATGTGAAAAATAAAATTTAGACATCCAAAAAGAGTAGCTCCATAAGTCCCAGAGCAGTGAGGGCTGCAGCTCCCTAGTCTGTGTACACTGGGTCCCTGAAAGCAACACTACTTCGTCATCACTGAAAAACATCAAGGAAAGTCAGAATAGAAGAAAAAGAAGATGCAAAGTTTACATTTTTCTAGTGAGTCAACTGTTCAATAAAATCAAAATATCAAAAAAGTACAATTCCTCAGGCTTCCCCAGCACAATTTCTATATTAGAGTCAAAGCAGGGTCACATTGTGGCATTTAGGAAGACACTAAAAATGATAGCCCTGGTATCTACTCATGCATCAAGGAGAACATCCAAAGGGTGTTTCAGCAGCACCTTGGTGAAACAGCCAGTACTTGACATCCCACTGAGAACTCTCAGCTGCACCATTTAGCCCTGGGACTTTAAAAAACCGCATAAATTAGCAGGGTGTAATTGCAAATATGATCCAAGAACAGTCTGAAATTGGTTCTTGCTGAGTCTGAAGTGGGGTTAGGATGACATGTTTCTCTGACTTCTGGAAACAAGGAGAAAACTTAACCTTTTTTTTTCCTGTCCAGATTGTCCTAACCCAGGATTTAATAATTTTCCTGCACTTCCCTGAGACCTGAAAAGCTTTATGCCAAAAAACACTTCAAGACACTTCTTTTGCTTTTTTCAGAAGAATATCTGTTCAGCCTGTAGCAGTCCATTACAGAACCAGTTGCTGCACAGGGAAGGAAAGATTAGGCCTTTAATGACTACTTTGTCCTGGGGATTGATTTTTGGTAATGGAATCTCTTTTGGTTGTTTTTTGTTTCCTTCCCCTTGTTATTTCTGTATTTTTATCCTTTTTTTCTCTTTTTTTTTTTTTTCTGTTCTGGTATGTATTCCAGACCCTGGATCCCATATTTAGTTTATTTAGTTTCCTGAACTTTTCCAATATTCTTTCTAGCCATCGTGGTTGTCTGCCATGAGTATCAGTTTCCTTCCTTCTAGTTAAGAGGGAAGGGAGGGAGGAAAACTGTTCCCAGGCCAAGGAGCAGTGCCACTCTGGAGATCATTTGATGGGTTGTGCAGCCTGAGAATGAATCATTGCTTGCAACACTTAAATCTTCTTCCATTTCTCACTTTCCCTTTTCTAGGGAGCCAGGAAGAGGTGGTGCCAGAGGATGCTACATTTAGTAATGCATGAAGTAGAAGTAAACAGTTAAGATTAAAATTACTCTGATTGCTATTCAATACTCAGGAAAATGCTGTGACATAATGCTTGTCAATTACTGGAATTACTCATTTTTAGCAGGAATTGCAAATTTTTAGTAGATTTTAAGTGAACTAAACTACCTAATCTAGGTAACAGCTGTAACCTGCTTCCTACAAGATGCTTGCACTTCTTTACTATACCCCTAAATGAGTACTGATTGCTGACATTTTCTCTGTAGTCCATGCTTGCCCTAACTTCTTCATTCTCCATCTACATCCACTGCTTGGTATTTTTTCCCAAGAAGCTGTCTTTTCTGAATATGACTTAGTAACCCCCTCTTTCAGCTTGAAACTGTGCTCACAAGCATGTCAGTTTTCTTTCAGGTTATTCTCCCAGTCTCACTGTAGACCCTTATACGACTACCTTAATACATGGAAATCACAGTCATTAACATTTCATTTGCCTTTAGTCCTTCATAAGAACCCTTTCTTCACTCCTAAAGGCGTAAGTTTAGGAGGAGGGTGATGTAATGCTCCCAGCCACTGCTGCAGAGGCATCACCAGAAGATGGGCTTTCAGGCCAAGCACGGACAATGCCCACAGCCGGTTTGTCTGTGGTACCACTGCTCATAAGGACTTTACACTTCCCAGCACAGGCTCAGCCCTGCTCCCACCGACTTTGTAGGAAGAGGGTACAGTCTCAAAGGAAGCAAGTATGTTCCATGTCTCATCTTTCAAGGCTCGGTGCTTAAACTCACAAATCCGTCCTCTTTGACATTCTAATCTCTGGCTGTAAAATGGATTTAATGGTTTAACATTAAAATTTCAGGCACAGTTAAGGAAGGGCTTGCAAAAAAGTTAATAAGCAAAATAGTTTAACAAACTTTGGCAGAGAAAGATGAAAAACTAAAATGATCTCCTGGCAAGAAGGGTCTAGCCCTGGATTTGCCAATGCTTCCAGCCCAGCACCTAGACACATCAAGCTATCACAAAGAAAGTGACACAAGGTTCCTATTTTGTCTCTCATCACTCCATATTTTTGATAAATGTAATGAACAAGCCCATTACACCAAAAAAAGTTAAGTCATTCATTGCTGTCTGTGCAGTGGAAGTCTGGCCACAACATCTCCCTGTTGCTCTGCTCTGCAGTGACAGCTTGAAAGATCATGTTTATTGTTCCACACCACCCTAAACGTACTGCGCACATCCACACACAACCTGCACATTATCATCCTGCATTACAGGAAACGATAATAAAAGAGATAATGTCCCACCAAACCCCTTCCAAAGTGACTGGACTCTTCACATACAGTCAGGTGTATTTGGGTACTTGCGAAATGCCCATGTACGAACTTTAGTAAGAGTTATGGCAGGTTAACAAAACAAATAAAAGGATCTGAACTCTTGGAGGAAATTGAAAACTTTAAATTATTTAAATTTATGAAAGTAAAATGAAATCTCATTTTCAAGTGCAGACATATTGCAGGTCAAACACTGCCGGCAAGGAGATTTTTGACCTGGACAAACAAAGCAAGAAGTGGATGTGCACCTGCACTGTTAAGCAAGACAGTAGATGCACTGCGGCATCCGCCGTTCACTTATTGGTTCAGAGACACGGGAGATCATTTTGTTCTTGCAAGCATACACTCCCACAATTTGTTCACCCAAAGAGCCATGTTCAGGATTGCAAGTGAGAGCACCAGTTGATTCAGGTTGATTAACTCGCTGACGGCACAACGCTAAGTGTCAATACCGGGTGACAAGGTCACACACTCAGTGCCACAATGAAAGGGCAGGGTTATCAGGTCTGTACTCAGCTCATGAGGGTTTTCACTAGGGTGGTTCCTCTTCCTCTGCTTCTTCCTGTCTCAATTAACAAAATAAAATGAAAGAGGGGAAAAAAAAAAAAGAAGGAAAATATGATGGGAAAGAAACCAGGTATGATGAACAAAGACAACGTTACAGGTGCTAAGCCCAGGGCACTGCAGTGCAGGTTGAGGTGTAGTTAAGACACCAAGACATGCCATGGAAGGAAGGAAAATAGAAGGACGGAAGATAACACATTCTGTGGCAAGCAATGTTTCTGAATGATTCATCTTTCATGTCCAAATGTGAAGCCTCTTAAAAGGCCTGGCTTTCAGAATGCATGAAAAATTTCTTTGATTCAAAGAGTTTGTCATGATGGGCTCTTGGGTGTGGGTAAGTCGTTAAATCACCAACCCATCCCATCTGAGGATCTTTTGTCTATATATTTTTCAACACCAGAAAGAGGCCACTCATTCCTGCTATCTCCCACAGTAAATAATTTTTCTTTTCTTTGTTAAGAGTTTTTTTCTAAATCTGTGGAGTTTGAAGACAGACATAAATTAATATCCTGTTAAATAGCCTGCTCTCTGCCATGTATAACATCACTCATGCACTGGGAAAATAAAATTTATCATCCTGTATCTACACCATGTCCTGCCTTTCTTGGCAAAAGAAAAAATCTGACTGGCACATATCTGCAACCAAAGATGACAGACACCACAGCCACTCCAGTGTCAAGGGCCTGCCTTGGGGAGATAGCAATCCAATAAATCACACCTTTTCCAACAATTAGAGACAAATAAAGATGGAGGCGTTTTGGAGGAGTTGTGCAGAGCAAAGCGGGAAAGAGACAGGAAGGTGTGACAGCCAGGATGATTGTTTGAGTAAAAAGCAGAGAAAAATGCATATTTCACTGTTTCATGAGGAGAGCTGGTGGGTGTGAGTGCACATGTACCTCTATCCTCTCCTGGAAAGCAAAGGAACTGCTGACCTTGGTGCCCTGCTACAGCAAGAGCCAAAAATTACTCCTTGTAAGCAGCCCATTGCACCAGGCAAATCAACAGACTGCTCAGCTGGTAGTGTGCGAGCTGGAACACCCACCTGCCTGTACTGCCTGGGTGCCAGCCTGTGGTGTGCTTTTGATGCCTCTGGGAAGCCCTGTTTCCCACTTTTTCAGCCCCTTTTTTCCCCCAGGTCCTCCTGGTCCTGTCCTAATGCACCAGGAAGGCACGTAGAGCTAGCAGCACCATCTCCCACAGGACAAAAAGGAGGAACTGAAGAGGGATCGAAAGGGTGCTCCTTACAGCAGGTTGTGCCTGTGTACTTGTGCATCTCTGAGCCTGTAAACCAGAGGAAAAGTAAAAAGGACCATGAGTTCAACAAAAGACCATGCTCAGAAGGGCGAGGGGTAGAACGGGCTCTCTCTATCCTAAAGCAGTCCTCTACCTCTAAGGAGATGAACAGCCAAGACCTTCTCTCCCAGAGGACTCGAGCCACTGACAGCCCTTGTCTAGAGTGCTGAATATCCAATTATCACCATGCAGTGGAAAATAAAGCTACACATTAGCTCAGTTTACACATGGGATACCTGTTCCTGGAAGAGGCATGGCATCAGCCTTGCCTCTTTGGGGGAGAAAGCACAGCAAGAGGAACAGTGAAAAAAGCTACACGTGCAGGGAGAAGAGAAGACAAGAAAGAGGGAGCACACTGAGGGTTTTAAACAGAATATTTGTGTCAGTTTCAGTTCTGAGGGATCCCCCGGTAAGTGGCTGCCACACCAGTATTTATACCAGTGGTTCATTTAGCCTCTGATCTAAATGCAGTGTGCTCTATTCTCTTTGTAAATTCATCCTGCATTATGGCATATCAGCTTACATTTTAAAACTACCTAAGGAGTAAATAACTTGCTCTTTTTGACAGGCATACTGGAAGTTTCAGTCTGTTATCCATTTGCTTTAAATATCAGGCTGTAAAACTGTGCTTGTGTTTTTGGCTGACATCGTTGTTAATGATGCGCTGTGCCTATTCTCTGGTTATGGAGGAATTCTCACATTATTTCTGGGGTAAGTTAACAATGAATGCTACTCAGAACAAATCTTATGTTTGTGGTTGACTTATTGCCAGTGTAGGAAATCATGTTACGACCATTATCTTGCTCTATCTCCTCCCTCTCAAGTTCAAAGTTTTAATATTCATTCCAATGTATTCTGTATCTAAATAAGCTGTGCCTATTTGGTGTGCATATACTACACCAACTCCATTTAGTAGTATCAATGTGTCATTCGTACTGGGGGGGTAGATTTCCTGTCAACTCGTCTTCTCGGGTTTTTTGGGGGCAGCATTTTATTTCTTATGTTCAGCTCTATGCTCTTCTCTGCCCTGCAAAATTTTCTTCAGCAATTCTCATCAAATATACCTACCTTAAATGTGATCATTTAAATAGGTTTAGTTGCACTTATTTAGCATTAGAAGAAAGAGACAGACAATAGAGACATCACATAGGTTATACCTGTCACATTGCAAAACCTCAGTAGAACAAAACAGAGTAGTTCACTTTCAAGCCTTTGAAAACAGATCCTTCAGGAACAACAAAATGTGTCTGGAACTGGGGTGTTGCAATTAAGGTCTTGCTCACACTAATGATTGGAATAGCACTGAAAAACTGTCTAACAGACGGCATTCAATCTCTGTTAAGTGGTTGCCTTCACATTCGGGATCCAACCCGCCAGGGCCTTCAGAGCTTGACTTTTCTCTGATGTGGTTACCAAACAGTGGAACATTTCTAGCATGACCAAAACTTAGTCATGCTTCAGTAACTTAACTCAGATTCCACATCTTCAAGTCTGAAAGTAGTTTGAGGGGCACAATTTTATCCATGCCATCCATAAAACGTCATTTAACCCCACTTTCAGATCGCTTTGGATGTTGTGGTATGCATACATCACCTACCCTGCTTATGTGCACGGTGCTGTCAAAGAGGCCATAAATCCTGTGACTGCAGCCGTCCAGTTACGGCATGTGAGAATTTTCCTTTAAAAAACCCTCTCCAATGTTAGCGTAGTCGAACTTGTATTCTTCTCACAGTCAGAACCAAGACTTTCAAACAGCTACATAACACAAGTAACAGGGGCAAAACCACTATCTACTTTTACGATGGAACGTGATCAGTGTGTGAAAGGTCCGTATGATGTGGTGACAACAGCAGAAGGGGACAGGACTTAGTGACTCAAGATTTCCTTCCAGGTCCCTGTTAGTGTGAGGGTTCCCAGGGGCTCTTCTCCTGCTATAAGATAGCACAGTTCTTTCCACTGACGTGTAGTTATATCCAGCTCGGTGAAATCTGAGCTCGTTCCTTGATTTGCTCCTCTCTGAACATCCAGGTGAGTTATGGCAGTGGGAGAAAAAGACATTTCCTTTCCTCCCCATCTCCCTGCCTACATGCCAGTAGCAAAATTCAAGTCCAGAAAACAGCTTCTTGATGACTTAGAGTGAGAAGACCTCAAAAGAAAAAGACAGACAGTAAAAGCCAAATATCTGTGTGACTATGATCCAAGGATTTTTTTTTCCCACCTACACTTTTCCCTTTCTCTAACCTAGGTCCAGGTTTCCCTCACAGCTAAAATGGATGTGCTGCTTGAAGGGGGTTGAAAGAACCTTTTTCTCTAGTTAGAAAACAGAGCAGGTCAAAAAATAATAGACTTAACTGAGAATCTTGTTGGTATCACAACACCTTCTCAGCTAGCAGACCTCCATCACTGTCCTTGGAGCCTCTTCATGTTACTACTTGATTTTTAAAACCCTGGTCCTATACAGCCAAAGAAAATAAGAGGCTGAAGCAGATTCAAGCATGTTGATGAAACACTGCACCAGCACATAAGAATCATGCTTTAAAAAACTGTCACTGAAGTCACTGCCTTAAAGTGGCACCACTCTGCCACTAAAAAGCCAATTCATCGTGATACAGTAGATGGCGTAAATGTAGGCAAAAAATTAAATTTAAAAAAACCCTTGAAGTCTTACTTTACAATTTTGGGCTCTTTCATGGACCACTGACTTTAAAAAGTGTGTGTGGGAAGTGAGGTGTGGATAGGGATGAGTGTTTTTATAGCCAAGCTCAATAAAGAGTGGTCTTGAGAAACAGAAGATGTGATTCCACAATGGATTAAGCAGAGAAATTTTTACACGCAGAAAGTGTTGGAAGGGTGAACCATAAAGAGAGAGAATTTAGTAAGTTACAACAACATTTTCTTGAACATTAACTACTTACAGGCCAGTGGTACACAAGCTTTCCCTTTTCTGCCTTAAAACTGTACCACTTCCATGTACAAGATGAACAGACTTCAAAGATGTCCATGACCAGTCAGGGTAATTTCAGGGTATTTTTTTAAAAAAGTATGTGCCCAGGAGAGGCCTCATAAAGTTCTAGACAGTCCCCTGGAGAGAAGATTTTTCTGGAGAGTAATACATTTTTGTGTGTGGCAAGCCAGCACCTAATCCACTTTCTTTTTTGCAAAGTAAGTGTTCTCTGGGAGTTTTCTCTTGGGATGTCTAGCAGCACAGAGCCAGAAATTCCCTCTGTCTCAGCAGCCTGATCCAGCTCCATGCGGCCCATCCTCCCTTACTGTGTTTCTCCAGCTCCTCATGCTCTTGCGCCTTTATGTCCTTAGCCAACTTGCTCTATCTGCCCACAGAATTCTCTGCCCGATGAAAACCTCCTGCACGCAGCTTTTCCTGGTCTCGACGCTTGTCTCCTCTCAGACATGTAGACATAACATGGTCTGCGGCAATCAATTTCTTCTTTGAGGTCCAGTCTTATCTCCCAGACAGTGGTTTATACAGTGGGTTCCCTGGGGAACTTTCCTCTTTGCACATGGAGCCATCCCCTTGGCCAGAAGCTAATGAACGTAGCACGTCTCCAGACTGCACGATGAAGACAGACAGGAAGGATGCACAGCCAGGAGGGCTTCTTGTGCACTTAGGCATCTACTCTGAAACATGGAGAGGCACTTCACTGCTGGTGCAACTCCCTTCCCAAATGGGTGGAATATCCCAATCCCTTAGCAAGGACCTCTCACTCAGACAGTTTGACTTTTCTTTTCCCCATGTCTTCAAGGTGCACTGGGGCGTTTCATGGCTGAAGTCCAAAGCCTGTATTTCTCCCACATCAGCATCATACTGCTACAACCAAATCCTCAGCACTGTTCCTGTTGTGGGTAGTGTTAATGACCCATTGACTGCAGTACAAAAACACTAACAATTTGCTCCTAGGTCTCCAGGGAAGGGAGATACTGTGCTTTGGCCCAGCTCAGGGTGGCTTGCTACATTCTTCATAGACATTGGTCCTTTTGTGCAAGTTCCCCAAGGCTTTTTGGGGGTTCTGGGGTATAGCTTGGACTCCAGTTGCTCACGGCTCTTTCCTCCACACTACGTAAGTACAGTCTCTACAGCAGTTCTGGGGAAGCCAGTGCCCTGTTTTCGCAGAAAGCAGCATGAGGTGGAAAGTTCAGGCCAGACACAGACCTCTTCCAATTTAGAAATGTCCATATCTGGGATTTGATTAAGGGCCATTTCTTGCTATTAGCTGCCCATGGCTGTACTCATACAGGCTTGGCAACAAGCAGTCCCTGCCAGGGAGACAGAGCAGCTCAGTGGTGGTTTCTGTGTGGACAGCAGGGGCTGCTGGTGTAGGGTTGTCCTACTGAGGACTGGATAGAATAGCTGGAGACATCAGATGCTGCACAAAGAACCTACAGGGTGTGGGATCCAAAGCAAGCTGTATCAGTTTATCTTGCCTGTCCCAAGCCCAATAAATCGCTTTCCTGCTGCACCCTCATCTCACACTGCCCAGCAGAAGATCCTCCTTCCCTGATACAGAACTCCGTGGTGATAGCAAGTCCCTCAACCCACTCCCTGGATCATCTGGCCCTCTGTAGGCAGAGACACGGCACTCATGTCTGAGATGATCCAGCTCCAACTGCTGGGGCAATGACCTGTCTTCAGGGTACTTCCTCCTGCTACCTGCACAAGGAATACACATAAATTACCCCCAAACCTCAAAGTGTTACCATCACCCTCCCTCTTTCCAGATAACACACCTGTTTCCCCAAGAATTCAGCTGCAGAGTTATTACCTTTTCACAGTTTTCCTCTAGAGGGACCCCTACCTTGATTTTAGTTTTATTAGCTCTGATTAAAACATGTTTAATTATAAAGAGGCCTCACTAAAACCAAGCTGCTAACCCTACAGAGGTGGCGCAGTAACCATTCCTACCACGGGCTGTATTAAAACCAAAGGGAGTCCTGGGTGCGTGAGGAATCAAGACAGGACTGCTGCAGTGCAACTACTAAGTTTTAATGAACTATACAAAGCAAATACATTTGTATGTTTAGTCTTAAATGTAATTAAATGTTTCAGTAGCAAATTAAGTGAGGAAAACAAATCAACCACATGTTTCCAGATAGTGGGTACATAAATATTAAGTCATTATAAAAGGCATATGAAGAGGAAAATGCAAACATTATGCTGATTTTAATTTCCTCAATTATTTCTAATTCCCCCTGAGCCCTACATTCATTCCCAGTGATTGCAGACAGACTAATCACTCAAAGCAGGACACCATTTAATAAGATGCAGCAGCTGAAACCCAGAGTTTGTCACTGGCCCTGTGTCGGCACTGTCAACACGGTGGCACTGTCACCTTGATCAAGCTCCTCAGCCAGAGGGGACCATGGTTTGTGACTCCTGTGGCTGTAGGTATGCAGGTGATGTGCTTTTTACACTGCTCTGCAGTCTATCTGGGAAGATCTATCCGACAGCATCTGCCTTCAAAAGCCTACAGAGATCTATTTATGTAACTCCCTCTCTGGAGGAAAGGTGCTGGGAAAGCAGCCAACAATAAATGGAGTGGGTGTGGGAAAACGAAAAATAAGCAAGCAGAAATACTACATAAAAGAATGACCATATGATTTAAGCCACAAGCTATGTAAGTCACAACTATAAATTTGTGTCTGATAACAGATTCAGCAGAGAGGTGTGTACCGCCAGAAGCTCTGCTAAGAGGGCTCCTTTGGGGGCTCAGGTGTGGGAGACAGATGCAGGCTCAGAGACCTCTGACAAGTACAAAAGAAGCCAGAGCGAGCCAGAGGCAGCTCTGCCTTTTCCCAGACAGCCATAGGCCTGCCTTACCCATCCACAGACACACCTGCCATGGCATTCAGTATGGAAGAAGAGGATAAACAACACTCAAACCTCTACATTGCTCCACTTTGAGGAGGGTTGTTGAGTAGACCAAGGTGTCGATTCTGGATCAAGAAAAACCATGCACACTCTCCTGACTCATTCCCAGTCTTCTTAAAGTCACTCCAGTGATGTCCAAAGTGACTGTCCAGGCAGAGGAAGAGAAAACCTTTTGTGTAACTCCTCTCTCTTTCAGTATGATGTAATACACAGGCTGGGACAGAATTTAATGGGCAACAACTGTATTGCAAAATTCAAATTAAAATCTTTGTTCTTCCAAATAATCTCTAATGCAAGGGCTCTGAAGCAGCTCACTGTTCCGGTGCACGCCACTGGGACACAGGTGTGGGAAGGGTTCCAGCTCACTGCCCATACAGCCCCATCAGCTACCTGGTGTTCTGCATCCAGTGCCTATCAGGGCATCAGAAATACTCACATAAACCAAAGCAGGAACATTTGCAATGGTGATGTGGTCAGTTTCTTTGGAAAAGGGGAACTGGTTGTCACTTTTAACCTGCACCGAGATGAAACCATGTGGATTAGCTCTCTTTTAAATCAAGCACCTTAGTTAATTAATTCCAGCATGCCAATCCTCTGGCCTGGTGTTGACAGGGACTCCAGGGATGGATGATAGCAGTCATTTGCAATTGGGAAGTTCATCTGATTCAAAGGAAAAACTACTTTTTTTCTCAACACAAGGCAGTGAGATACTATTAAAATCCCACCTTAGAAAGCTACTGCAGAATCCAGAAGAGCCAGCTTCCCTCCACTGGCTGCAAAGGGACCTCAGATTTGGACCTTACATTTGATCAAGGTTAAGCCCACATCTTCACAGGAGAGCACTGCCCCAAAGCACTCCTACTGTGCATGGAGTCCCACTGGCACAAGCCTGTCTCTCATGTAAAGGCACTTCTTTATCATCTCTAGCCATGCTTCAAAATAGACTCCTAATTTTGCCTTATCCCCCAACCCACAGAACTGAATCAGACTTGAAAAGACCATTTCAAAAATCCTCATTTGCCTACCAGTCAGCTTGGACAGGCACCTCTACTGAGGGTCTTCTCCAACTCAGCAGTGGTGCTGGAGGTCAGAGTAATTTGGGCAGGCTTCATCTTGCGTCTCAGCATATTTGGCAAGGAAGTGTGAAAAGGATGAAAAGGGAAAACATTTTGTCTGTGCCTGCTTGCATCCATGGGAACAGTGGGTATAAGCAAGTCATTTATCCTCCTCAAGACTCCTGTGGCAACTAGCAACCAGAGAGTTTGGCAGATGACAACAAAATGAGCACGGGGCAGATGAGACTCCAGGGCACTGTTATGTGCCCAGCACAGCTCAGTACAGTCTGCAGAGCAATACCACATTCAGAAGGAATAAAAAAGCTGAAGAAATAGCTCATCAAACTGAGAAAGGGGTGATGGACAAAATGAATGTCACTTTGCAAAGGCCATTTCTTCTCCTGCCACCCCCACAAATGAGCTCCAAAACTGATGCAAGCAATAGTAACCATTTCTGGAGCAGGCAGCAGCTCTGGCCTTTGCAAAGTTGGGTCAGAGAATGGAAATCTGAGATTGATGCAACCATTATATACTCAATATTCCCCAGGGTATTTGTGCAAGCATTATTTTTTCTTTCATATGTCCTCTTTTTTGTCAGCAAAGAAGACTTCTTATTTGCAGGATTAAGTGCAATTCTTGTAGGATAGTTTTTCAGCAGGAAATGGAATTTTTAGTTGTGGTTGCTCCGTTCTATTTTTCATCTAAAAGCGATTGTTTCCCAGACTAAATTTCAACTTTTCATCTAAAAAAAAATCCTTAAACCCGTAGCATTTTAGTGGGTTTGGTCCAAATCCAGCTCAAATTCAATATACTTTGAATATTATTCTCTCTGAGTTGGGCTAACCTCTTTCAAGCCACTTCTTGCCCTGTGAAAGGTGACTTTTAACGTAGGGAGACACCAAGGCACCCTGGGATCTGTGGCATGGCAGGATTGTCTGACCCTAATGGAAAAGTGAGACATCATAGCTTCAGCAGTAGGTCTTTAACCACACGATAATTCCCAGGAGGCACCAACATGCTATGCCACAAACCAGAGCTATCATTTGCAGCTGAAAATAGTCATATTTTGATTTTTCACACCTAGTGAGGTCCTCTAGAGGGAATATGATGCAGTCCCATGCAAGGACATGTCTGCCCTGTGTAATACAGTGGAATGTTGGAGCTGGTCCTTCCAGAGTGACCTTGTTTAAGGTCATTGGTGGTGGGGCGGAGGAGGGGAGGGAAACATATCTGCTCACAGTGGAGATCATCCCAGGTCAGCTGCAGGGGCTTACAGAGGAAAATGAGCAGGAAGTGGATGTTAACTGGGGAGGCTGCAGTGATGTGCCTTACACGATGAAGATGTGGCCACCAGCGAGCAACGCGCATGATGAGCCTTCAGACTTCTCCCTGTTGCAGGGCTGCTCTTCCCATCCTCTCTGTACTCCTGCAAGCACCCTGCTCTCCCAAGGAAAACCTTTGTCATCCATTTGCAATTTCCATATAGGTCATCACTGAAATCCCAGTGTGTTGCTCAGCTCAAGGGTAAAAGGCTGCACGCCACCCGCTGTTCCTCAGAGACTGCACACACACCCTGACAAGCCAAAATGCAGAACACCAGGATTACTTCTGGCTCGAGGTCCTACACATGGCAGCAGAAAGTTTCACCTTTCCACTGCAAGATTTCATTTCCTGTGCCAAGCCCGTGGCAGACACCACATAAAACCTCCAAATTCTCCTTTAGGAGTTTTCCTTCTTAAAAAAAAAAAAAAAAGAAAAGAAAAGTGCCATTTCTAGGAGGTAGGAAGCTACAGACTACTGTCTGATTTGCTGTGTGTATATTTTTGAAACTGAATGAAAAATGTTCTAGATGGATACAGAGTAACAATATGTAAGCCTGAGGCATCAGATGGTTAGAAAGCTGTATTCTGTGTGTGTGCACAGATGTAATTCACTGCAAAGAATATGTGACACCACGCAGCAGTTCAAAGAGGCAAGCTGGTACTAATTACTATGTTCTTAATGACTTCATCCATCAAACTGTAACATGCTCTATAATTATACAGCTCAGCCATATGACAACCAAATGCCCAGACACTCTTCCGTAGGAGACGGTTACACAGCAAAATTCTCTGTTGATTACAAGCAGAAAACTTCAAAAATAAATGAACTTTAAGTCATCTGAGTCCTCAGAATTGTTTTACTATACTCTTTTGTGAGGGACAAAAAGGTAAAACATCGAGGGTTTGTGAGGAGAGAGGTTGCGCACAGACAAGGCACTGAGGCTCTGCTGGGATTTGCCGTTTTTCACGCAGGTCTGGAATGTCCACAGCCTGTGACTTGGACAACGTAATACGAAGTGGACATTCCTTGGCCTAACAGAGTTGTGTTTCCCTACTAGGACAGTTCAGTGGTGTGAGTAGTACCACGCTGCAGCCAAGAGAGCTGTCCCACAGGCCAGCCGTGGCCTCAGCATCTTCAGAGGATGCAGTAGTTGAGAAGATGAAGTTTGCCTATGACAGATCCTGAAATTCTCCACAGCTGTGTCAGGGCTTTCCCAGGGTCTGGGCACCGTCACTGTTCACACCACCTCCATCTGCATGAACACATCCCATACCTCGGCTCTTTCCCTCTCTACTTAGCACATCTACCATCAACAGCCACCCTCGTCCCCAGCAAAACAACACACTCCAGTGCACACACTTCTCCCCTGGGCAGAGGGCGTGAGATTAAACTCTGCAACAGATCCTGTTCTCACTGCTGCCTGAACTATGAAAAGGTGCTCTGGTGCTAGAGCAGAGGAAAGCAGGGCTCTGGCCCCCCGTTTTCTGCAGTCTTTTCTTCATTCCCTCACGAGATTCAGTCCCTTCATCACTTCTGCCCACATGGTAACACCCTGCTCAGTAGTGCAGTATAGATGGAGGTAAGCACAGTTCATCCACTCATTATTTGTACAGTGCTGACTTCACCCATTTCCTGTACACATGAAAAAAGTGAGTTTCCCACATTTTCATTTGCTATTTCACTACTCCTTTTCTTCCAGGATTGTTGTGGAGGGTGTTATACACCAACTTAAACAGTAAAACTACAGATAACACAGAATTTATCAGGATGAAAACATATTCCCAAGCTAATAAACCGTGAAGTTAATGTTGCACAGGTATCCTGCCACAGACACCTGCAAGCCGCAGAGCTGAGTGCTGGGTGGCTGATGGAGGCTGTGGTGGGTCCAGATGCCCTGAGCTCTCCTGTCCTCTCTCCATCACAAGAAAACAGAAGGTTTGTTCCCCTTTTTCAAACCTAAGATGCATGTCAGAGTCAGAGGGCTAATCTCCCTAGAGTTCCTCTGGAGAGCTGATTGAGGGAACACAGAATAGGTGAGCCAGCTACCTCTCCTATGCAGCACCACATGTGCTCATTTGCGAGATGTACTGGCACAGGGATGTAAAGCATTGTATTGATTAAATAGCATGAGAAAATAACAGGTTTAGAAAAAAATGGTCAGAAGAAGACCAGAATGTATGGGATTGGTATTGGTTCTTATATCCCAGCTCAGCAGAAAATTCCTGAATTTCGGTGCCCTGATTTTGTCCCTAATTTGGGAGATTCAGCTTCAGGTAGTCTCCAAGAAGCATTTAAAAATGCAGCTGTCTTGCAGGATACATTACTCTTCAGCATAATTTATGCCACATATCATCATAGGCATAGGCACAACACTAGTTCAACAAATTTTATCAATGAATTGCTTACTTTTCCAATCCATGGGTTTTTACACAGATATCGATGACTTTTCAGCAACTTTACCCAGACATCTGCAGTTCTGATTCAGAGATGCAAGTTCCCCATCATACAGAAACAGTCAAAAGGCTGCATCAGTGTAAAAGAGAGCTTTATTCCAGGAAAAACTGGAAAAAATATTTTGTCCTAAAAATGGACAAAATGTACAGTGCTTGTTCCTGCTAGAATTTCCTAAATCTGCAGAGTATTTCACAATTTAATTATTGGCATAAAACTTGCACTTTGCAAGTCTGAAAACAAAAATTTTAAGTGCCTTTATTCTAGGAGTAGATAGTGGGAGTGCTTACCTCTATAGCGGTTTCTTTCAAGATTAATATAACTGCTGAGAAAGACCTACATAAAAGAACTCTACTAAATCAGTTTTAACTTTTTGCTAAGTGTGACAAGGCCCAGTACTCATCTTGGTGGCATTTCTGCACTGATCTAGGACACAAGGCCTTCAGAGTGCTGTTGCTGTTCTCTCCTCTATCTCCATGTGTCCTCTGGCAGCATTGACTGCAGAGCCTCTTGAGCACAGTGACCATGGCTGGCTTCACTGCCACCTCTCCTCTTGTCTCCTGGCTGTCTGGAGCTTCATCAGGATGGCTGCATACCCCAGGCCTCCTCTTCTCCTTCTGACTGCCAGGTATTTTCTGGGGCTGTGGAGCACAGAGGCTGTTGGAGCTCTGTTACCAGAAGTGTCTTGTAGCACTCGGGTTTGTCTGTAGAGTCTAAGGCCTCTTCACAGTTTGCTCGGCTCTTCTGGCTAAAACAGGTGGTTCAGCATGGCATAGGGCAGCACAGGCACCTTCTGCAGCTCTTCCAAAGGTCTGATAATGAAATAACATCTCAAAAATCTTTCCTTTTGTTTTTCCCCATTTATTTTTCCCCCACCCCCAGCCATGCCCTACACAGAACAGGGCACTTCTTGAGCCCCATCATTCGCTATCTGTCAAGTGGCCATTTAATGCCACATGTCCATGCTTGCCTCCAGCAGCTTCTCACTCCTGTACCCACAGATGTTCCTTATGGAGGATTTTGTCAGAAGTTTAAATGACTCAAGTCAGCATATCTCTCCTCCTACATAACGTCCTGTTGATGTCACAGAGGAGATCAATACATACAAGCTCAGGAAGAGCTGTTTGCACCTAAAGGAGTCAGCATGATTAACCACAGTGACCTGCTTCTGCACAGGAACAAAGGGCTGCTGTCTCACACCAGGCCACCAGCCAGCCCAGCAAGGTGACACGCTGCCGTCCCAGACAGCGCAGTCCAGGCAGTGCTGGCTCTGAAAGGAAGGAGAAAGGTGGCACTTGCAGTGCATGGAGGAGACTGGCACCTGAGAAGACACTGCCAGGTGCCACTAGCTTCCTCCTGCCTAACTGCAAGTCTGAAGCCTGAGGACACTGCATCAGTTGCTGTTCTCTGACTTGAGGAATGTCACACTTGAATTGGATTTTTCCTAGGTTTATCCTGCACCTTTTCTCTTTTTGCATTCTGTGCCTGAGCAGTAGCAAGCAGGGTAGGGGAGGATTGCCTTAATACTGGAGTCTCTTCTGCCTGTGCCAACTCAGTAAAGCTGTGCATTCTCTCTGATGGTTTGCATCGAGCCATCACAGCCAGGGGTTCATTGCTATGTGGTTTTTGACATGAAAAGAGACATTTAAGGTCAAGATCTCCATCACTCAGTGGTTTAGATTTCATATCGTGCCATGGAGTTGGTTTTTACACTCCCTAAGGCCTTGTACACGGTTGAAAATTATATTCTACTGCCTCCTCTTTAGCTGACCCTGGCAATAGGCTAGGCACAAATTACATTCTGCACCTACCCAAACAAATTACATTCTGCGTCACTCAAAGCCTTGCAGGTTGTTCAGCTCCCGCAGCATTTTCCTTTTGCCTCCGCCAATTGCTCATCTATGTCCTGTCTTTACCTCAATCAGTGCTCACTGGGCTCATTTACATCTACTCTCGTTTTCTAATGAATAGACGAACAGAAAGAGGAAAGTGTTCATAGAAGGTTCCTCTAGCTAAATAGTCTTTATTGCTCCCATTTAGAAAAACCCAATTTATCCTGGGAGTTTTTGACATCTTGCTTTGATGGGGTTTGGGTTTGTTTGTCTCATAAATCATTAATCCAAGGTAGTGTCCCTCTGTCTACAAGAAAAGCAGCAGATGGTCCTCCTGAGACTGCTGCCCTCCACTGCAGTTTTTTATCTGACAAAAAGGGAGGCAAATAGTTTCAAAGAAGAGACTGCTACTGGGAAAGTACCCAGATAAAAAAGGAGGACCAAGGACAACTGGAAAGAACTACCTCATCCTGCATCCTGCATGTGTCATCCCTCTCCACACCTCACCTATTGTTACCGGCTCCACACCAACCCTTTCCTCTTGCTCCTAGCACAACTGACTGCCTCCATTCCACTGGCATGGAACACACTTGCCCTCAACCTTTTTACATTTTCCTAAATCAACCAAAAAGACTTCCCCCTAAGAGCCCACAAGGACACACAGTGTTAAGCACATTTCTCAGCCCCCAGTGCCTTCCCAAGGCACTCACAAACACTTTCTGCCCAGGTTCATAGCAAGTAAGCAGTCAGAGGAGTACAGAGATTGTGAAGTAAGCTGGAAACCCATGAACTGGACCAGGAGGGTGAAAGATGACTCACTAGTCAAACTGGATATAGCTCTCTTTGCTTTTCAAAAAAGAGATTAGTGGGAGTACTCTCAACACTTTCAGTCAGTCTTAAAGAAGGGCATCATGATATTACATCAGCCACATGTTTACTTTGTTTTTATTATCACTACCCAAAGAAGAGTTAATCACACACAAGAAGACTGTGTCACAGAGAAATCATCTTCTATAAAAAGCCTGTTTCATAATAGGTGACTGTATTATCTTTCCTGCCTTTGGGAGATGATGAAAAGGAGACTCATCACCAGCCACACTGTCTCCAGCATGACAGGTCAATGTACAGATGGCATTTCACTCCACTTAGGAGAAAATTCATATTCCTCTCTAACACGGAAGGACATGAAAGAACTTTGGAGGAAGTTCATGGAATGCCATGCAATGATATCATGGCCCCAAGGGAGAGGCATTTTTAAGACTAAAAATAATAGACCCCAAGAAGCAGAAAACACTTAACAATCTGCCTTGCTTCCACACCTTGGAATCTTTTTTTCTTGGTCCACGGGCCATTCCTTCTTTCCTTGCCTTCACACCTCAGTGACATCTCCTCTTTGCCCTCTCCCATGAAGACACAAAGTCCCATCAGTTTGTGCAGGACTAGAAGGAAGTATGTGACCTGTAACTACTGCTCTCTGTTTGCAGAAGTGCAAAGGGCATTTTAAGGACCTTAGCGGGTGTCCTGCACTTTAGAAAATGGTTCCTTTCAGTGTAATTCAAACAGGAAATTGTGTCATGCAATGGACCAGGGCCGGAGGCTAAGAATCAGCAGACCTGAACTTCAAAATTAGCTTACTAATTATCTAGCATCAACTCTGGAGCTCAATTTCTTTGTCTAAAAACTGTGACTCATGACTTTATGTGTTCAAAATGCTTTGAGTGCTGTTAATAAAAGGTGACATTAGGGAAGCATTTGCTGTTCTTACATCCAAAACAATTTCCTCCCCCCTCTCACCCCAAACATTTCTTTCAAATTAACGCGTTTTCTAGACTTCATTGAGTAACACTTTGGAGTGGGTTAGTAGGGAACTTGACAAGAAGAAAGCAGAGAACCTACTGCCATAAAACACAGCCGGAGAAAAGAGGGTGTGTGCTCTTTATTAGTTTTTTCTTCCTTTTTACAGAAAAATGTGGGGTCGTGTGCATGGGACCTGAGGAGAGAAAAAAGTCATGAAATTACAACATTCCTTCTGAATAGGAAGAGCACTGAGGTATTTTTGATTTTGTTTAATCAAAGCTGTAGGCAAATGCAGATTCAGAAGAAACAGGAACCACAGAGACTTGATTTGGTTTTGAAAATTTTAAAGCCCTTGCTGGAAAATAATTTTGGGGGTTGGGTTGTTCTTTTCTTCATTTGGATTTTTTCTTTTTGGTATTAACTTAGTCTCACAGTCTGTGGCATGGTAAAAATTATTGCTGAAGGATTCTCAGTTCTGGCTCCTTGGGTATTACGTGCATAAATGAGGAGCTGTGTGCTGTGATGAATGCCTCGTGCATGCCAGCTGACTTAGAAGAGGTGACTTGAAATTTTTCAAGTTCAGTATTTTTATTCTTTTTACAGTTCTCTGTTCTTATCTCCTCCCCCTCAGTGTATTTCCTGTTTCCTCATCCTGTAATAGTTATGTGCATTCAAACGGTGGATCAAACACCTTTTGAGCTGTTGTTGTCAAGTGTCATTAACATTTCTCACATCGTTTCCTGTTTTGATACTGATATGCTGGCAAAGGTCTGCACAAGTGGGCAATGTGGCTGATCAATACCTCTCCTGAACTGCTGGCAGATCATTCTCTTCATAGAGCATCATCCATTCCCAGACCTATTAAAATGCTGGTTCTGCAGCCATAAACTTAGCAGACATCGAAGGAAGCATGTCCTCCAACAACAGAATTCAGCCGGCTTTGAGGGAGATGCAATAAACTTTAAATATATAAATATAGCAAGATTGAAGTTGGATCTAGGCCAGGCAGGAGCAAAGGAAGTTTCATGTGCCTGAAAACACAGGGGAGGTGTATATTGGTAGAAAGATGTTTCTCATCCTGGTGTAGGCATGATGCCTCCCACAAAAAAAAAAAAATTTACAAAAAATGCCATTTCGTTTGTGCAGGCTGCAGCACCTCAATACCAAGCCCCATTTCTGAGGTTACACTTCCAGTTGTGCCGTGTCCTAAAGAGCACTGGAGATGGGCACTAATAAATTTAAGAGAAGAAATAAAGTTTCCACTGACTTCAAAGCCACAACTGCAAAAACAAGCCTTTTGCTTGCAAGCATCAAGGTCTACTAGCACAATACTTGGCATGTGAGATGCCCCAGCCTATGTAAAACTGATGTAAAATGCCATTGTAAAACTGATTGACTAAGTCAGCACCAAGCAGTGACTTTATGGAGGTGTTTACATTGCTCTACCATGTAATCCCCCTGCAAAATACAGCAATATTTTGCTACAGAAATAAAAAATATGTGTTTCAAAAGGAGGAAACCAATCTCGTGCTTTTTGTTAGCCAGGAATACTAAAAGCAGCGGACACATCAAGGCACATTCAGAATATGTCAGACAGTGACTGAAAGCAGTAGGGAAAAAAGCTTATGTTCTCCCACATCAAGCTTCAACAGGGTTTGAGGGAGGGGAGTGGAACTTTAAATGGTTTGAGGATTAAAAAGAAGCCAAATCACAAGAGAAAGCCATTTCAGATGCAGTATATTTGTGTTTCTAACCAAAAGTCTGTGTTAAAAAAAAGGAACAGAGAAGTGTGTTTTTCACAATTTTCTCTTTGGTGTTTTTCTAAGTCTGCTACTTCACAGGATGTTCTATTGTCTTCACTGCCACCATGCACAGAAATACCCTGCAAGCCACTGTGGGCTCTGATACAGTGTCTGGGGACATGAAAGGAGTGTTTTGCTTTTAATACCAACAGACTGAAAATCAATATCTGAGATCTTTGCCACCCACACCTGGCAGGCAACCTTCCCAGTTCAATGAGATTGTAATGTTAAGGAGAAAAACCAGCAAGTCCACTGCATCCAGCTGCTGGCTGGTGTTTGTCTGACTCTTGAAATCTGCCTCTTAAGAAATCCCAAGATTCAACTGCAATTCTGCTCTTTTTTGGTGCTTTCTACAAACCTAGGGGGGGATGGAAAGAGGATCACAAGCTTTTGTTTTCAAGCTTTTGTTTACCCTGCTGGAGCCAATCCATTTTTCCAAAAATATTCACAGCCAGGATTACTGTGTAGTCACCTTCTAGGGCTACAAGAAACAGCAGCAAAGTTTTTTTGGAAAAGTTGTCAGCACAGATCTGGGACTCCACCAAGATCAGCAGCAAACATGTCTTTGCTCCAGTAGCCTAAAATGAAGGCCCAGCATCAGAGAGAGGGAAGCCCAGATCCTGCATCATAGAAATCAAGATCCCTTTTTTCTCCATAACACAACAGGATTTGGATTTCCCCATTCCACAGGAAGCAAGGCCCTGAAGCAGTGGTAGGTAGGAATGGGGAAAAGTTGATGTCCAAAGACACTGGGACTACACTGCAAGAGAAGGAACAGACTTAGGGTGACTTACCTCCACCAACACCTTTGGCCACCATCTGTCTGCACGTCTATAGCAAAGGGCAGCTTAGGTCAAAGTGGGCGTTTCCACCTGGGTGGCTTTGGGAAGGCAAGAGCAGCAAGCCCTGCTCACAGAAGTCTCCTTCTGGAACCAAAAACAAAAGGCCCTTGTGAAGAATAACTTCAATAACCCCTTGAAGATCCAAATCTACCTCCACGGACATGTCCTTCTCCCTGCCAACTGGCCCATGATGGGCTGGGATGAATCCTGCCCAGAGCTTCCCCAGGGTGCAGGACCCTGAAAAGGCCAGGCTGGGCAACCTAAGAGGAAGTTCAGGAACCCCTTGGCTTCTTGGAGATACCAGGGTGCAAAGGAGATGTGGAGAGCTTCTGGGAATCCTGTGTCTGAGGGCTAGCTCAGATCTCTGCACTAACAGCAGAGTCACTATACCTCAGTTTCACTGTGGAAAGGAGCCAGCCTGTCTGGAAGAGCAAATTCTGGAGAAGACCGTCTGTCATCACCCATCCATTACCATCACACAAATGTGCTTCTCCTCATGCAAATCTGTCCCGGCGCACGCTCTCTCATCAGCATCTCCACCAGTCCACTGACCTTAATTTCCACACCATGCCTCCAAGTATTAGAGCTTTCTTAGCTCATGGCAGGTCTTTTTCCAGAAGCCACCTGGCTCGACATTTTCCTGCAGCCACAGAGCCATCCCTCCCCTGCAGCAGACTCCATGGCAGGGTGGGGTGTGCAAATCTCTCCCTCCCCAGAATTTGAACCCAGTGTAGGGTTTGCCTCAGCTTTCGAAGGCCTGTGATGCTCAGTGTTTTGCAGATGACTGGTGTTGTGTATCCCAGAAGAGCTGTTGGGCTTGTCTGCTTGCCCTTCTCCCTGGCCCTGCCAATGTACACTGCAGCCCACTCCAGTCTGGAATACTGAAGGTACGACAAATCTCTCGAAGAGAGGTGAGAAGAGCCAAAGTGCCAAAATAACAACTCTGTGTGAGTGTGGTTGCACCCAGCTTTGAGGCAGTTACGTTTGGCAAGGGGGGGTTAAAGGAATGGGAGGAGGTTAGTCCGTGTCATAAAATGTCAGTAAGCTTTTTATACAACCACCAGAAAAAGTCTTTCTGGGTTTTTTTTACACCTACGGAGTCTTATACGTTGTCTTTTAGACGCCCCAAAAATTCCCCTTAGCACTTTTATCATTCAGCATCACTCCAGAGTTTAGTCAGTCAAACCATACCCTTTCCCAGTGTTAGATAAATTGCATCTCGAAAACAGCACAGACACTAATATCACATCACCCTAGACCTGAGCCACATGTGAAATCTCTATCCTGTTTTTCTACAGAGATGAGTAAGATTTTCCTGTATAATTAATTTATAATATCTTTCTGTGTATTTGTGTAAATATATAGAGCAAAGATACCACTGCGAAGATAACAATTTGCCAAAGCGCTTTTTGCATTCTTTCAAATGTGGTTGTTTTACTTGCAGTTTACTGCATTTTAGTCATGTTTTGACATTTGAAGAATTTTCACCGAAAACAGACCTTGTACCAGTAACAGAACCAGATATAAAACTCATAGTAATAAGGAACAGCAGTAAACAACAGATGTACTATTTACTGCATACATTTATTATGTATTAATGGAAGAGAGTATTTAAGTAAAATTGGAGTATTTCTAGTGTTTAATTAATGAGGCTAAAATACCTTAAGTTATTTGCACATATTTAACAGTGATAGTAATTATCATTGATACATATTTTTGGACAGATTTTGCCATTTTTAGACATATCACCTTCTCAAAGGCAAGACATCTACTTCTCTAGATCCCTCATATTGTGAGGAAGGCTGCAAATTCTCTAATAACACCAAGATAAAAATAATTTACAAAAACAAAAGAAAACAAAGTTCTGATTTAAAGAAGCCCATTATTGTCAGAACTGCAAAGAATTGGGAATTTTACCAGTTTTGGACTCAAATCTTATTTAATAATTGAGCAATTATTTTAAAATTACCTAGCAGACCAAGATATTCAATTTATCAAGTGTTTTTACAGAATAAGAGCTTCCTCATGATAGGCTGAGATATGGGAACTTATGAAACAGCATGTTCTTGAGAAAAAATTCATGAGTCATTGATTTGTGAGCAACAAAGAGAAGACATGGAAAGACCAGAGCCTGCCTAAGATGTGGACAACCAGACCTACCTACAATTTTTGGGTTTTGACAGGTGGCATTTTTACAAATGCATTTAATTTTAATGGGAGGTTTTTCATGTTATTTTTCCTTGGACTCTCCCAGAAGCGTGATGCTTCTGCTCTTTTGCAGTGTTTTCTACGCACCATCTGAAGCACTGGAGCAGGGAAGGTGACAGGGTGAGGCTGTTGGCTGCTTGACATGACCAAGCCATGCTCAGACAGAAAAACTTTAACTCGGCTCCACTTCTTTGAGCATGCCTTGAGCACAGGCCTTCCTCCTCTTCCTTCCCCCTTTTAGCCAGCCCTCGTGTCTACCAGCTTGAAGTTTTGATATTCAAAACAAGGCTGCCTGCACTCGCAGCTGCATCTGCAGTAACCGTGACACCTGCTCCCAGCAGTGCCAGCCCTTTGCCTTCTGCAGAGCTGTACAGCCCCAGCTTATATTTATCACCACTTACTAACTGTAGGGCACACTAAGGGAGGTAGCACAGTTTGCTAAGCACAGCCTTCTGCTTTGCTCTAAAATCTGAGCAATTACAGCAGGGAAAACAGTTCAACAATGCAGCATTGCCTTGGTTCCTACCCTCTGCTCTCACCTTTTTTGGGTTCTTTTATTTTCTGAGCAGACACAGGCACAAAACCACTTGTGTGCCCTGTGGCTGCAGCCCATGTATGCCAGCAGGTCACCGTGTCCCATGGCACGCTGCGGCTGGGAGGGCCCTGTCAAGGGCATGTTCAGGCATGAAGTCTGACCAGATAGGCTGGAGGAGCATGATGTGGAAGGGAAAAGGGAAAGGGTATTTCCCAGGAAAGGCTTGGCAGTTTGCATTTTTGCCAGCTTTGTATTGAATGATTAGCAAAACTCAGGAATGCAGGTTGTGCCGTCAGTAGGGCCTTGTCTGGTTATAAACACCCTGAGGTTGTCTCCACATCTGCCAGCAGCACCCAGGATCCCGGTGCGAGAGCATTGCTCTCAATCCTCCCTCTGTGAGGCCAGACTCTGCCGCAGGGCTGGGCAAAAGTGCAGAGCTCTCCAGGCAGGGCAGCCAGCAGGGAGTAGGCAGGCACATGGAGTGCCCACTGCCCTCATGGCACCAGCACCTGTTGTATCATCTGACAAACTTTGCCTGTGCAGAAAGGTCAAATTCAGAGGCAAAAGCAAAAAAAAAACAAACAAACAAACAAACAAAAAAAAAAAAAAAAAAACCACCATTTATTTCAGAAGCACAGTTCTAAATGTTTCCTATTCTCCTTGCCCCCTCCTCAGAACAAGGGTGCCAGGAGAGGTCCCGTTCAGTGGGACATGCTGCAAACACAGGCACAACACAAATGTGTTCTCAATGAACAACATCTGCCCTACTTGCACCACACGGCCATGCAGTCAAATGTGTCTGTGTCATACAGAAACTAGGTTAAATGACAGGGGTGTAGCTCTGTGAACCTTAATTTCAGCATTGTTTTGTACCTTCTGGGTCAGGATCTGAAGGTTTTTATCCATTCTGGTACAGATAGGAGTAGGTCTGTAGGACGTTTGCCTGAGTAGGAGCTAAGGCAGGAAATTGGGATTTGAGCTGGCTGCTGTGAGGGGAAAAAGACACCATCCTGAAAAATAAGCCTTATCAGCCTCAAAGTGCTACTGTGTGTGCGTGTTTTATTGTGTTTTTAGCTGCCCCACTGAACCCAGCCTTCCCAAAGGATGCATCAGAATGTCAAGCTGTGAAGCTGCCGATACCCCACCTCTCCAACTACTCCAAGCCTCCCTCTCACAATAATCTTGAAATGATAAACAAGTTAGCATATTGTGCTGGAGGCAGGCGATTCCCCTGCTGGTATGGACACACTCCCTATCCCTTGCCCCCCAACTATCACATGTCCCCTCTGCCCAGGGACAGGGACCACCTTCCCAAAAGCCGCTTTTGGCAACCTCCAGGGACAAGATGCACACTGACATTAAAAATACTGTTGCGTTAGAAGATGTGGGACAGCCATGAGCAACCCGAAGCTTAACTCTGAGCAGGTTACTCATGACTAACACCTACATGGCCCAGATCTTACTCTGCAAACATGGGGCAGAGGCCAGCCTGTGCTGTCACAAGCAGTTCAGCTCAGTGAGAGTGAGTAAGGGTGCTTTACTCCTCGTGGCAACAAATCAGTACACAGCTTTCTCAGGTGATATCATACCTCCTGTGCTTTCATTAATTGCCATTTACTCTGGGAAACAAGGCAAAGTGGGCTCATGCACCCCTGGGTCTGTCTTTAAAAGGGATATTGACCTTTAAAAGGTGATCTAAAGTTTAGTTAAACAAAATTTAATGTGTAAGACATGAGGACATACTCTCCCAACAAACTTTCAGGTGGTGGATGTGAGTTGGGTCAGTATTTTGGTTTACATTGTCTGTAAACTCAGGTTTTATTACAGGTAAATGCTGCTTGTTCATACTGAATGCTAATGACATTGTGCTCCAGTACTTGTTTTTCCATATGTATCCATTGTGTGGCCACCAGCACCAACTGTGGTTTTTATGGCCTGGGTTACAGCTTGTCTTTACTTTCCTCCTCCAAACTGTGCTCACTAGTACTGGCTACTGAAAAACAAGCCCATCAGCAGATACACAACAACCTCTGTGCCTTCTTTTCCTTCCTGAAAACCTCGTGCTAAAATGCTGCTTCATACTTCTAGAGAACAGGAAGAAATCAACATCATACAATTGTGTTTTAAGCCTAAATACCAACCAAAAAGATTCTTCAGTATTAAAAATTATGTTTACAATGTGATAGCAGCATTTTCTCAGTGCGAATGGTACTAGCAATCATAAAAGCAAACACCTTAGGCCGTGTCTACTGAGCACAGCTTAAGGTATTGGTCCTGGGGGAGCACAAGTACTCCCGTGCTCAGCGGAGGAGCTCTGGTATAACATATCCACTGACCTGCACTTGAACCTACCACTTGCTGTTTTCCTCTTACAATCTAAATCGGGAAATGTGCTGTCTGGTCAGTAGCGTACTACCAAATCATTCAGCGAAATGCTCTGGATGCCATAAAAGCGTGCCTGTGCTTGCAGCGCCATAGCAAACAAACTTGTAAAATACAGCGCGAGCGCGGCTGGCAGCCACTGGCATCGCAGCCGGCGCATGTGCTGCTGCGAGGCACCTTTGTAATGCAGCCAGGCAGCAGCTGTGTGCATTGCAGACATTGTGGGTGGGTGGCTGTCTGTGTGCTCAACAGCTGTCCCCGCCGCCCCGCCGGGCCAGCGCCCGGCCTCCCCGGAGAGCGCCCTGCATCGCGCAGCCAGAGACCAATTTCGGAGCGCCCCGTGAGAGCGCTGCTGCTGCTCACACCCGTCCTCCTCCGTGGGGTTTTGAGGGATGTGGCTGCCCCTGCCACGGGGAGAGCCTGGTCAGCCCGGCTGCGGGGATTGGCTCTGAGTAACTCGATCGGCTGCTGTGTCCACCTTCACAAAATATGACTGCGGACACCGACTATTTTGTGGACGTATTGGTGTTAAAAAATACCAGGCAGTAAACTGCAGCTTTGTAATTTTGCTGGTTTTTATTCATCCGCCCTGAAGTTCAGTCAAATCCATGCACTTTGGTGAGCCTGCACGTTTGCTGCCTTTTGGTAAATCCCATGTGTGGACCATGGTTGCATTAAGGTCACACGTGTCATGCTGCAGCATTTGTGTAGGTTAAAATTAATCCTTCCATAAATCTTCTTACCTTATACCATTGAGTAAGAAAAGCAGCACTTAGTTTTTGTTATCAAAAGAAGTTCAAAAGTCTTCATTTCCAAGTCTACTTGATCTGCCATGAGTGGAGGGATGATCTCAGCCACATTTGTAGAAGCCCCTGACTTGCAGTGTGAAGGGGCTGGGCCAGGCCGGCGTCTCAGAAACATGAATCTCCAGAACTGCATCTTCTCACTGAAATTCAGAAACTGCTGCTGCAGCTGTAGAGGCCATGAACATGCTTGGACAGCAGGGAACCCCAAGGATATTGGCAGTCAGAGACAGCGAAGTGCATGACCTCACCTAAAACCACCTGAAATCACTCTGCATCTTTCTATTGACTTTACTGATCTTTGCCTCCTTCCCTGAATGAGTAACAAGGATCCCCACAGATTAGGCAAGTGAGAGGCATGAATAGACAGCAACAACATCTTTAAAAGTGCTTACTTATATTTAGATACTTTTAACTTCCTACAAAAGTCTGACACTCTTCATGAGTCGTCACGGGTTGGCTTCTGGGGTGTTTTCCAGTTTCATTGTAGAATCCCTACCAGACATTTCACTTGATCCTGTGAGCACGGAGCATTTTTCACTGTGAAGTGGGTTTTTCTCAGGCTGTATTTTGCACTGACACTTGAATAGCATCAAGCAAACTGCTGACTCTTCTTAAGCTGTAATGTGTCACTTAGAAAGCCTTTAAGCAGGACCATACACTTTGTTCATTCTGATTAAAATACCAGCATTTTTAAAGCTGCACGATATGCAGGAAAGCACCAATTGTGTAAGCAAAACCTTCTTTTTCCTTTCCAGGGTAGCTGGTGAGCTCTACTGGATTTTCCATTCTGGTGATATGCTCTGGCCACAGAGGCAGGGCTGTGGCCCTTGGGGGAAGAGGGGGTAGCAGGGCTGGGCACACAGAGATCTGAATCTTCAGGACTATTTGGGGAGTGCACAAAAAATGAATGTTGGGGCTGATTTTAAAAATAGCATCTTCCTTACAACTGTCAATACTGAAGCTCTAGCTCAGAACACAGGGATCAAAATAATGCAAGTGAAGGTTAAGCAGCTTCAGTGCAGGACTGGGAAACCATAGCTCTAAACCTTTCCACAACATCTGACTTAAAAAAGAGAATAGGGCTTCTTACAGGTTTAATGTCATACTGAAGGAGATTTTTCAAGGCTTGGAAGAGCAAAGGAAGATGGAAAAATGATGAGGATTTTTAAAAATCTTTCTCTGACTTCTTTTTATTTTTTTCACATCAGAATACTCATTTCTTCTTTCCTCTCTATTCATATGGCAAAGCAGCTGTGCTGCCCCCAAAGAGAGGCAGGCACAGGTTAGGTATTGGGGCCAGCTGGGCAAGCCTTTCTCATTTGCCTGGCTGAAGTCCTTTCTCAGCCATGAGGCTACTCTACCTTACCTAGAAATATCTTCTAAAAGCAAACTGAAAAGCGGAAAGGGAAAGGGAGTATCATGAAGGATTTCTGTCCTGCTTGACCTGCTCTGACCTAACAGAGAGGAGAGGAAGACAAAAGACAAAACAAGCTCAGAGGAGTCTCAGCAGATGATTTTGTGCTGCCTTAAAGCCCTCCAAGTGCACCGAATATATCTGAGCCCAGAGCCAGTGGCAGCACAGAGAGCACAGGTCTGAGCGAGCCTGACACCCTGCACAGCTTGGTCATGCTGGAGTTGCTCCACTTAGGTAACACTGAACAACAAGAACCAGTACCCACACTTCTCAGCAGGCCTCCAGGGCTTGGCAAAGGGGGCACAGGTCCATTTTGGGGATCTCTTTGTCCCTTGAAGAAACCAACTAAGAAGCCAAAAGAGAGAGGTAGATCTGTGGTTTCCAACGAGGCCTATGGGCCAATGCCAGAAGAAAACTGAATGATAAATTACATATTGTATGAAATTATCAAATCTTAAACTGCGTGTTAAGGAGTGTCCAGAAACAGTTATTTTCATTACCCACTGAGGACCATCTATCTAGCAACTGATAGACTTTGGAAGTTGTTTCATCAGTGCTTGCCAGACACCCACTTCCCTTATCAGACCTTTGCTCCCAGGGAGCACTAGGCTGGGAGAGCCCTCCTATGCTCACAACTTCTTGGATCACAATGACTTCTTTATATTTACAAAATCTTTATTAGCCTCCAGAGGCACTAGATAGAGACAAAAGAGCATAAAAACGTCCATAGAAGGTCAGACCAAAGGTCTGGGGTCTAGCCCAATATCCCATCTCTAAAGCTGACAATGGGGAAGAGTACAGGACTAGGGCAAGCCTATAGTAAGACAACCATGAAATACTCTGTCAACCTCCAGTAATTTGGAGGTCAGGGACTTCCTGACCCAGATATGGTATGTTTGTGTATGAAGGCAGAGACGGATTTGAACCTCTATTCCAAGCATTTGAATGCTCCAGGAAAAAAAGCAGCTGGTGAGAGAAATAAAAGTTCAGTATAAATACAAAGCTGGTGGAAGCAGACCAAAAGTTCATTTCAAAGGCTGTGACATTATCTCCAAGAACACACTCAGCTTTCTGAGGCCAAGAAGCATCTTTTAGCCTGAGAGGCTCTGACTGCTCAGCATTCCTGAAGCAGCACTCATCCAGACCTCTTCTTTCTTTCATCTGATCCTCCAGGAGAAAACAGGGAGGATGAAGAGCTCTTAGCATGTAGGGCTGGGGCATTTGAAGCCTTCCCCTTCAATAATTCCATCAAATACTAAAGGTTCTTCTCAGAATAAATAGCAGGTTAGGTAGGTGTTTCCTTCAGGCATCAGACCAAAAGAGTATCTCATAGTGGAATGTGGTGGGCAAGTGAATTATTTACTGGCCAGAGCACAGCTATGTCAGCTGCAGTTAGTGCAAGGAAGTAGTTCAGATGTTGAAGTCAAGGGGTTATCCTGGTGGCCCAAACTCAGGCCAGACCATTGGGCAATGCCTACACACTTGGCAAGTGTGTGCCAAGAGCACCTCAGGACCACACAGCTCCAGCAAAATGCTGCTGCACCACGACTGGCAGCGTTCGGACCCAGGTCACGAGGACAGCCACCACAATGGGTCTCAGCAGCAGCAACAACAAAAACAAGCACAGGTCCCTCTGCCACATGAAAGGCTGTACAAACATTCGTTCCTTTGCAACCTTTCTGCAGGGCCCCAGTGCTCATACAGAAGAACAACGGCACTTGAGACCTACCCCACTTTTCTCTGTCAGCCACCACATCCCCTATTGAAATCATTTCCTGTTTTATTTTTAAGATTGCTGCTGTCATAAGCTGTTGCTGGCATGGGGGTGGGGATGGGAAGGTGGTGTCTGCCCAGTGAGCACAATAGCCAGTTGTCACCTCCTTCCCAAGGTAGCTTTTACTGTTGCTCCTCTGCAAGATGGCATGGTGGCAGAGGGAACACTGTGAGGAGCAAAGAGAGTGATGCTTGCCACTTTGTAGCATCTCTCCTAGAAAATCAAGGAAAATGGGCTTGATAGGACAAAGGGAAAGAGCAGATTTGATGTTTCAGATCCTTGTGGTGCAAGAAAATAGAAGCTGCAAGGGACAAGAATATCTGTTTGAGGGTGAGTCTTTGTAACTGGAACAGAGATGAAACAAAAATCCAAATTCTAGTTAGCAAGACTGGCAGCCGGCATAACTGTCCCCTCTCCTCATAGCACACATGGCAGGGAAAAAAAAAAAAGGAAAATTCAAACCAGAAATGGTGCTAAATTATATTGTTAATCTGCATTATTCCAAGTATTACTTTTGCCTCTGGGTCCCAGGTTCATGCTCAGTTTTCACTGGGACAAGTCTGTTTGTCCATCTTGCCCTCCTGTGAAGTTTTTTTATTTGTCTTAAAAATATACATAGCAAGTGGAATAGTTTGAGTGAGATGAGGGTCAGATCGGAAGGCAGAACTGAAATTAGTAACAAACCAGCTGCTGGAAATTATTTCACAGACTCTGGAACAAACTACTCAGTTTCACTAGGGGCCACTGTGCAGCACAGGATCAGCCCTTTCCACAGGCCTGGTGAGAAGGACCAGTCACATTGTGGGCACCACTTGGGAGAGGCGGGTATGTTTTGGTGCAACAAATTGATTTGAGGATAGCCAAGATTTTTTTCTCAAAGAAACTTCTTAAAATTCACCAGCAATCCCCTTCTGAAGCCAGAGTAACTGAAATTTAGCTGCTTTTTTTGCCTTTTTTTTTTTTTTTTTTTTAATGCCAGAACTCATGTAATTTTCATGGCTGTGAATCAGAACATCTTCATTCTTGTGGCATGTTTTTCACTTTTATGAACACTAATTTCACTACATTTTCAGAGTGGTGACTTTTGCCACAGCGTGGCTGCTGCTAAGTTCCCACGGCTACCAGTAGGACTTTTATGTGGGAAATCTGTGGGCAGCAGGGAGTCTCCCTGTTTGTATCAATATGAACTTCCCAAGAACATCAGACTGACATTTTCTCAGCCCCAGTCAGAGCACACATGCTCTCACTTAGAGCTCTCTTTTCCTAAGCTGAAGGACATGTGTGATCATTTTAATTTCATCAGCTTTCTAGCAGACCTTTTGCATAAACAGAAATGCTGCATAAACGAGGGGTTTTTCTCTCCAGCCAGCAGAAGCCCAGTCCTACAAACTGCTGAGTGCTAGTTGCAAGGCCCTAAGGGACTCAAGCAAACACCAGGAGATCCTGGTATGGGGCATCCTTCCAGCTTTCACACTCCCAGCATTCTGGAGACCCCCCCAAGGCTGCAGAGGCACCCATGACCCCTCTCCACCACCAGAGACCAGGCTGTCAGTGCTGGCAGGTCATCACTGGCACAGCCGTCTGCAAGAGTTTCCCAGCCTTTCACGGGCGGCTACGCATTCCAGAGATGACCAGACACAAACACATCTCCTGTACTTGCATACTGGAGCATTTTCTGCAGCTGGATAACGAGTCAAAGAGCACATTAGAAGCATATATATATTGTCTCTCTCAGCTGGAAAAAAAAGAAAGCTGGGGTTTTTGGGGGGGGGGGGGTTGGTTTTGTTTTGTTTTGTTTTGTTTTGTTTTGTTTTGTTTTGTTTTGTTTTGTTTTTCTCTCTCAGAACATAAAAATTTAGTGGAAGGGCAAAGGGTGAATTGTATGGCCTAAGCTTTCTTAGAGATAATATATTGCAGTGTCCCATAGTGGGACACTCTGTTCAGTCGACCTTTAGAGAAGTCCACAGACACAACAGGACCATGCTTAGTGATCGTATCTCACTATTGCTTCCTATTTGCAGAACTGCAACTACAGTAATTGTGGAAAGGTTTCAGGTCCATAATCACTAATAAGAGGTATCCATACTCAGGAGTGTAAGGCACTGGGAAGCAGGGAAGCAGAAACACTCATTCAATTGTTTATCACTTTGGTCAAAAAGGCTGATTTCTTTGCCAGTGAGAAATGCTTCAGTTTTGCATGAAGCTGAAGCCAACAGAAATCCTTAAGCCCTGATCCTTCAAAACACTCAGAGCTCCTCCTTTTCTATTCAAACTGTTCAACTCTTTTATGAACTTGTCCTTTGGAAGCTGCTGCAACCTCCACTCTTTGTACCTGGCTGCAGGTGAGGTCCACAACACACTGCTCTGGGCATATTCCTCCACATCGTGCCACGTGTCCCACATGAAGACAGAAATATTGTGAGATATGTTGCTCTTCAGCTAGCAGTGAGAATGTCAACATATAATTTAGAGGGCTTGAAATGGAAAAGAAAATATAAAGCTGGAGGTAGTTTTTATTGTTGTCACATCCAAGATATTCTAGGGCTGTAAGTGTGGTGAGGTTTGGAAAGAGGCCATATCTTTCCCAAGACCAACAGACATATTTGGGGGAAAACCAAAATAATCTTCCTCTAGCTCAGAACTGTCACTTCTGGGCTTTAAAGTTCTGCATATTTCACTGCTAAAACGTGGAAATTCTTTTCCCAAGCACAACTGTCTTGCTGCTGTGCTCATCGTAGGCTTACAGCAGAAAAAGGAACGTGTGCTCAGCTGCTGAGCACAGCACAGGGTTGTGCTGTAGCTTCATAATCAGAGGGAGGCCTGGGTATGTCAAACACCCACGACCCAGAGTGGCAATGGGGAGAGAAAAGGTCTCTCCAGACCACTGCTAAATGGTGGCATGTTTTGGCGGTGCATTATTTAAAGGGCTCAGGACAATGAGCGTTTTTTTAGGAATGGAAGCGTTGGAGAGTATACAGCAAAATTCCGAATCTGTGAGGTGCACCAGGAAGATTTATCACAGAGGGTTTGTGTACTTCTCTGACATCAGGACAATGTTTTATTGTATCTGTTACAAGATGCATTGACCCATTTGCTATCTCCCTTATTCTGTTTATATTAGATAATGAGACTGGTAGCACATTCCGGACCTGTTTCAAACATCTTTCAGTGAAAGTCAGAAAGTGAAACATCTAGAGAAACCACACCACACAAATTTTTCCGCTGAAAATCCTCACCAAGGGCTAGTGCAACCACTAGTGCAAGAATGCCAAAAAGATTTATCTCCTGTCTATAACTTAGGCCTGTCTTGAAGGCAGTGTCAATGTCTGCATGTGTGCATCTGTGTCTTTTCTCTTTGAAAAGCTGCTAACTCCTTGGCCAGAGAAGCTGAATGAGATAAAGATCTCAAAGCTACCAGCTTTTCTAAAAGCCACATGAAAATAATTGGCTAAATAGAAAAGAGGAGACCCATACATGCCCTCTACAAGAACTCAGGCTGAATCTGGGGCTGTGGTGTGAACCTCCATGTTATTATGTCCCCTGACACCCACTGGAGGGGAAAGAAGCTATAACACTTAGATAGGGAGAACAGCTTCAACACCTCGTTGTGCTCACCTGTTACACAAATCCATCCAGTCTCAGCAGCCCTGATGTTCAAGTGATTCCTTACGGACATTAGGAGTGTGTTCATTTTCAGGGCATGGATCTACAGATGTGTTTTTGCTGGGGACCTCAGGGCTCAGCCCTTGGAGTCAGCAGCCAGCTAACCACTCTCTACTGACTCCCTGATCTCAAACGCCCACTGGGCAATCCCACCTGGCATCTGCCGGGAGAAAGGCATATGTGGAGGTGAGCCGAGTGTTGGGCTGGTGAGAGGAGCTGGAAAATGAGAAATGTAAAGAAGAATAAAGGGGAGCAACAGAAACAGGGCAGAAAAGAAGAAGGTCAAAACTTCAGTCTCACTCTGAAAAACTTGTAAGAACTTTCTCATATCGAGTCATATGAAGGGAAAGTGGGTGGCTCTTGAGACACAGTAAAAATGAGATTCACTCACCTACTAAATTCTCAGTCATCCTCCTCTTATAACCACTGCCAGGAAGTATGAATAACCAATCTAAATTTAAATAGAACAAAAAAGAAAATACTATACAGTATGACTAGTCCACAAAGAAACCATGAATTTGCTCTTCTAATAATTAAAAGCAATCCAACAAGTTTTCCAAAGCACTCATGTCTTGTTCATGAAATAAAAGACTATCTTCACTGCCCATGTATGCCAAGTGTGCTGCATTATCTTCCCAGATAATTGCATTATTTTTCCCATTTGGATGAAATTACATTTTGTGAGAGTGACAAAGTAATTCCCCAAGTGCCAGTTATTTCTCTGCTTAGAAAATACATGTACAATTATTCCATTCATGGACGAATTGAAATGCTTTAACTACCTACTCGCTCAGATTTTGTAAATTATGGAAGAAAAAAATGTTCATTGCCACTACCAGCATGAGACAAATGTTTTACTGCATATGACCAGGGCTGACAAAATTTCCACCCTAACCCCATTAGAGTTCAAGTCAGGACAAGCCTTACAGACTTTTTTTTTTTTAATACTTCTTGCTGTGCAGAACCAGTATACTCCTACAGCTCAGCTAACAGTCTACGTGCTTTGACCTTCAAAACCAGATTTCTAGATATCTTCACTCTTGGATATTTTTAATGTGTTTACTTCACAGAACATTAGAAATATTATCTCAAGATAATCCTTGAGGTGTCTCAAGAGCTCTCCTCCACATACTGCCTGAAATGTAGCTCTCTGGGAGCCATTTGGAGAGAGACCATTTTTAATCCCTTTCAGCAGAACTTTTTCACTCAAGTCAGTGAGTGTCGATACTATGCAAAATACGTAAAGGTGGTAGGAATGAGTTCACAGGCAAAACTCTCCATGAGTCAAACTGTCCCCCAGCTATCACATTAAATTGTGCTGATAAGAGGTGAGATTGCCAAATGCCATGAAGAGGGCTTTGGCACATTAGCATCTGAGAGGGTTTTTCCCAGACATGAGTGTGGTCCCAGATCTGAAGCTCGTTAAAGCCTTTTAATCACTGTGGATTTGACTTTAGGAAAGAAGGGCAGTTTGTGGCGTTGTTGAGTTAGGGTGTGAATGTATTGAAACAACCCAAGTCGTTGAACTGCCAGTGCCGCTGCAATGGAAACAAAGGAGGAAGCGGAGCTGAAGGGATTTCTGAGAAACGTCGCAAACTAGTTAAGCGGGCAGGAATTGGACAACCTATCAAGCCATATGGAAAGAGGCTGCTTTCTAGAGATATGCCACCTACAGCCATTTTGTCTTTCAGTGCTCCAGTAATCAGAGCCATACATACGGATTATGCTACTGGGCAAGAAAAAATATATCATTCAACAATGTCCATAAATTACAGACATAATCAAAGTTAAAAAAAAAAAAAGCATCTATTTCTGCACCACTATGCACAGCAGCTCCTGACTAAAAATTAATAGTGTATTGCTTACTGTGCCTACATACTGAACCTCAACAAATCTAACTTCATGTTAAAATCATGAAACTTGCCTTTTATCAGAGACAGAAAAGGGAAATTAGCACTCTCTTTTTCATGTTTCAGAACAGAAGTATGAGCTTTGAAGTCCTGTATTTGTGAAAGAAACCATCGTAGACTGTTAAAACAAGGGTTTGGTAGTGAAAAGGTTAACTAATTTGGTTTCCCCGATAAGTTTATCTATGATCAGAACTGAGTCATACAGAAAAAACTCCTACAAGATTTGACCTTTTACTTGTATCCCACACTGAGATAATATACTTAAAATGGATATCAATAAGAACTTTGTTTTAAAAAGTATATTTAAAATAAATTACTTTTAAATAACAGAAACTGTTTTCAATTAGCCCTGTTAAAGGAAATCAACTAGAAAGTTATGTATGCTTTTTTATTTTCTTTATATAAATTATACCCAGGAGTCCTATGATAGCAGCACTGTACAAACTATGCACTACCTTTATATTTATTTCTTATCAAAATAAACTTAACAAATTAGATTTGTTTTTACAGCACTTTATATCCAATAATGACAATGTTGTATTGGTCCCAGGATAAAAACAATGAAAGTAGCAGCTGAATGGTATTTTTATTAAGAGTTAACAAAAATGTCTTGTGCAAACAGAGTATATAAAGAAAATTAATTCCATAATTCCTCATGATGAAGGCGTTCTTCTCTTTTTTCTTTTTTTCTCACAATATCAATCTCATTTGGAAAGACCATTTTGAGGGGAAAACTTTAAGTTTTAGCATGACTTACTCAGCAAAATGATATGGCTGAACTTAAACATTGCTGACTGCTACGATTTAATATTAGGACCTGGCAAAGGTTTTGATAACTTAATACCTTTTAAAAGAAAACTTGTTTGTTACTGAAGATTTTGGGAGCCCAGAAGAAATATAATCTAAAAAATAACAGAACTAAAGATCCAAAGAGATGTTTCTTCTTTTTCCCATTTTTTCCATTTCCTCTACCTTAAACTGGTTCCTCTATGCTAGCATTTTAGAAGCCTTTTTACTGGTGGTAGATTCAGATATATCCAAGATATTTACCATACAACTCAGCAAGACTCCATGTTTTCCACCAGCAGTGGAAAAATGGCAGGGCTAATAGTCTGGGGTTTGTTACTAAAAATGAGGCCTTATACCAAAAAAAAAAACCAAAAAAAAACCAAAAACACCAAAAAAACCCCACCATTGTTTAGAACATGTGGTTTGCTGCTATTAAGTTAACAGTGGAAAATCTCATTACTTTTAAAGTAAATTTTATTTTGTGGTGGGATTGTTCTCTAGGCTGAAGCAGATTTTGTCTTAAACAGAGACTCTAATCCTACCTTACAATCTTCTGTTCAGCAAGTCACTCTCTGCATAGCTTGGCTAGATGCATGTTTAAAGTCAAGTGATGAATTAAAAGGTAAAAAGGAAGAAAAATAATTTTTCCCCACATGTGCCCCTGGGGCTGCTATCAGGCACTTGTGTGCCATCTCCTCCAGCTCTTGCTCTAACTACAGGAGTTTTCCAATGAAGATCTAGGGTTAAAGATGCTCTTTTAGCAGTGCTACAGTGTTTCTGCCTCTATGCAAGATTAGAGTGTTCTGACAAGACAAATTAGAGTTTGGGCAAATTCTAACACCAGGTCCATGCAGGAAGCACGGTGGAGAAGCAGGGGTGTCAGAGAAGTGTAACATGGTCTGATGGCCCAAAGGCTCTGAAAATCAAAGGAGTGAAACAGAGAAGAAAGCAGTAGCCTGTAAAGATTTCTAGTCCAGGTTTGTTTTCAAATTTTGGAAGCAACTAAGTTGACTTCTGACTTTTCATTGAGGCTATAATAATTTACAGTAACAGAGAATGAAATCTGCAATTTGAGGGGAAAATAACCCCAAGACAGAAGCCTTGTTTATAGCCTGCATGCCAAATATGCATACATATATATATCTCCTACTTTCAAGTTACGATGACTCAGATCTAAACTCTCATGGTTTAAAATACGAAGTGAGATTCAGAGTCACATAATATTTGCGTTCCACCAACAGTCCAATGTTTTCGGGCTTTTTTTGGCAACGTATCCTCATACTGTATAAAATTCAATCTTGTGCAAAGGTGAGCCTTATATTGTAAATTCCACTCACAATAACTCTGGTGTAGCTCAAGTCTGTGGGCTGTATTTCAAGATACCCTTAAAAGCTTGTACTCAGCCATTCCCTTTGCACTTTTCTAAATACCAGTTCACCATGAAAATTTGACACATGATCAACCAAAATACATGCACACAAGATCACTGATTATTTGATATTGTTTTCTGAACATCACTCTAGTTCTTCTCAACTAAGCTGCCAAAGTGTGAGAGCTACAACTAGAAGTTGACTACCTTAGCCCCACTGCTGCTGAGGTCTTTCTTCTCCATCAGTGATAACTTAGAAAACTCAGGAGTTCAGTCCCTCAGTATTTTCAGGGAAAGAAAATTGACCAACTGCCCAGCAAAGAAAGGAGTTCTGACCTGTCTGAACTGATACATACTCAGCAATGCTCTGTTAAAAGTGTCTCTGTCTCTCACGGTTTAACCCCAGATGGCAATCAAGTACCACACAGCTGCTTGCTCACTTCCCCACCTGCACCGATGGGAAGACAAATTCAAAGAAAAAGTAAACCTCTTGTGTTGAGATGAGCAATGACTGAAACAAAAGAAAATATTGAGATAATAATAATTGTAATGAAAATACATTGGGAAGCTAGGGAGTATGTAAATAAAACCCAGCAGAAACAAGTGATGCTCAATACATTTGTTCACCACACACTGCTCAGCCAACCCCCAAGAACTGATAGCAGCTCCCAGATAAATTCCAGCAGTTTATATACTGGGCATGACATTCTGTGGTATGGAATATCGCTTTGGCTACTTCTGGTCAACTGTTCTGGCCATGCTCCCTCCAGATTCTTGTGCACATGCCCACTGGCAAAGCACGAGACAGTGAAAAGTCCTTGATTCAGAGTAAGCACTACTTAGCAACAACTAAAACATGCATGTTATCAACATAAATCTCATACCAAATCCAAAACACAGCACTGTACCAGCCAGCTGAAACCAGGACAATATCAGTGCAGTTCATCAGTTTGTTGAGTTACACTAAAATTTTACAAAAACTGAAAGCAGAGCAGAGGACTGCTCACTGCCCCACTGTGAATGAGAGCACCTCGGGATGAGGGATCTTATCTTCTTCACAAGGACATGAGTTCCTGCAGCTCCCATACCAGCTAGGAAGAGCAGCAGGTGTTCAGCACCTCTGAAATACCAGGCTTTGAACTTAAAGCACATGAATCCTTGAATGACCTCCAAGTGGTGAAGTGGCTACTCTCCTTTTAGGACTAGGAGCCATTTAGAGAATTTATAAAGATTTGGGAAATGAGTTCTCAGAGCTGAATACAACTATAAAAAACATACAGACTGAATTTGGGTCTTACCACAAATTCCTTGTCTTATGATGAACAAATGCTCAATGTAACTAACCTAGAACGGAGAAAATTTCATCTCTTGGCAGATGTCAAAAGTATAAGCCAAAACAAAGAATGCAAGTGAGACCTTGTTCAAACAGAGGGTGAAGCTTTAGCGCTGTGGCATTTATCTGTGCCATGGGGCTGGGAAACCAACTCATTTTTGACATCTCACACATGTGCAATTGAAAAGTGAACTTGCAGAAAGGGGTTATTTCAAGAGTTGAGTGAAACTAGCTTGCTCAGTTTTCAGAGTTTTTGTGTTAACTTTATGTTTTGCTGCATACAGTTCTATACTCCAGGAGTTTTGTTTTGAGTTTTAGTTTCAAACAAAGCAAAACTGATTTTAAACCACTGTATTTTGACTTTTCATGTTGAAACTATATCTCACACAGAAAGTTTCAAAAGCCAAAGTGCAGAGGACTGGTAGCCTGGGGTAGCTCAGCCTGTGTTCAAGCTGACTAAGTGAGGGTCAGAGACAAGATCTCGCTAATGCAGTGATGCTGATATGTGGCTTTTCTGTCTGTGCAGTCCTGTGTCTGTATTAAACTACTCAAACCCATCCAATTTTATGTAGTTTTCTTCTAGCAATAATAGAAGAAGCTTATAGACAGTTGTCAGATTACACTAAGTACTGGCAAATTAGCAATTTTTTATTAATAGATTTGTTTCTAGCTAGGTCCAGTAAGATTATCATAAAGGCTTTTTTAAACAGAAATCCAGACATAGAGATAGCACTATTTTCTGCTAAATGAATTCTGGTTGTTTACCTGTAACTTACCAGATATGATTTGCCAGAAACAGCATGGCAGTGTCCAGAAACACCTTCTTGGCTGAAGCTTTCCTTTATTTTCCACAATAATGTTCTTAGCAGCACTTCAGCCCAATTGCTAACATATTGGAATATTTTTAATGGACACAGAAAATAATTTCTGTCTGATTGACAATAGCACTTACTATCAAATTTCCATGATCATCGTTTAACTTTACACTGTATTAATAACTAAGACCAATTTTACCTAGCAAGTAATCTAAACCCCCTAACTTGACAAAAATATCCTATGCTTTTTTCTCTTTCTAACCATCAAAGAAAGTCATTACGACAACCCTGGGTATCAGCAATTTTCCTGTGTGATTCACTTACACCAAGTAAACCCCCTAGATGCACAGTTTTCCTTTTTTGAATTTCTACTTAACCAACATGATCAACAGGTCCCCTTCTCTGTGGGTGGTGATAATGTCAGTACACCACTGCCCAAATAACCTTTCTCTATAGGGAAATGCTAACATTTAACTCTTTAAATTTAAACCACATGTATTTTGGTCTCGTAACTGCGCTCTGTATTAACTGCCTTTTGTTGTTAATTTGTATCACTAAAAATCATAATGAAACCAGTTATTGGAAATGTTAAGTGCAGTAGACATTTAAAAATTTGTATGTGAGCTAACATACTTAAATGGTGACTAAATATTTTCCCCAACCACTGTAAACACATTTTCAGAATTACTGATGACACAGCTCTGCATATGTTTAGTGTAAAGCTGTGTCTCAGAAGAGCTGCTCTTTCCAGCCTGTTCCAGGGAACATAAGCAATGGCTTTCAAATGGTTTCCATCTCTTATGGAATCACCTTATCCAGAAACATAAAGTGTCATTTAAGTGCTGCCTACATGAGACCTCCACCAAGAAGAGAAAATTCTGTGTTCATTGAACACTTTCAGTTTCCCTCCTGATATTCCCTGTGAGAGGCACTGTCACTGCACACAGTGTCTGCATGCATTGCCATCAGGTGACCACAAATATACAGCTGCCAGTGTAGGAAAAATATTGGTATTTGGGACAAATACTCATGGACATCTTGTTCAAACAACATGAACCACAGATTCAACAGGTTCCCCAAACTAAATTGTTCCTCAGTAAAATTTAACACAACTGCAAATATTAAAAAACTAATACATGGATTAGCTCTAAAACTGCAATTATATTAAAAACTAGTGGGGGGAGAGGTGGAAAGACTATAAAATTTTAAAGTGTTTTCTGTAACCTCTGGAAATGAAACAGTTTATTTAATGTTTACACATATGATTTAAGTAGTATTTACACAGTTCTATACTTACAGTCATTGTTTTAATTATACATTTTATGTTTCATCATATAGATGTGTTATTTAATACATATAAAAATGTAAAAAAAAATCTTTAGAACAGCATTTTTTAAAACAGATACCAGCTCCCAGGTACAAACTAGCACTGCCTTTTTTCTTTTTTTTTTAAAATCTGAATTCTGTGGCAAATTCCATAAACTATGTTTCACTGCCCAGAATACCCTCCAGTCTCCTGGACTAATATTAATAAAAGGAATGTATTTTCCCAGTCTGTCTGGGGAAGGGTACAGGGGCTTGCGAATTATATTTTAAAAAAACAGTCATCTGAGATAGTTCCATCACCTCAAGATATTCTTGTGGCTTGGTCACAAATTTCAGGGTGCTTAGATTGTAGCTCTCCAAGACTTCCCATAATATGAATTCTCTCCCATTTCACAATCTTTCCATTAATTCCCAATCCATAAATTTTTATCACATGTCCTGATATTTGGTAAAAGCTTTGAAAATGCCATTATACCCTTCTAAGAGACAAACCATTCCCAGTTCTCTGTAGGAGTTTTCTTCCACCTTCACTCAAGCTCAGATTCCCAGTGATCAGAGATGAATGACACCAAGAGGGTATCTGTTTCTTGTTTCAAACAACCATTGCAGCCATGCCTTGGGAGTCCATCCTGAAAAAGATTGATAAATACTTAAAAAAAAAACCAAAAAAACAGAGTACATGGAAACAGAGTACATTGCTCCCAAACTATAAAACTAATATTGTACATTACTAAAATGGATTTTATGATCACTTTGTAAGTCACCATCCATCATGACTTTCTGTAACAATTTCATTTTTTAAACATCTACAAAAGTAGTCCAAATTCCTATCCATCATAATGCTAGCGAGTGATTTTAAAAAGCTCATAGGAATATGTTCTCTGTCTACAAAATCCTAATTAATGCCTGGGGTGAATTTCATCCAGAATTCACTATTTTCCATTAGCTTTAATTTTACTTTAGGATGAGTCATATATTTTATACATATACAATACATAAATTTTATATATTACATACAACAAATTGCTCTTGTTATAAAATAACAATTCAGAAATGCTCAACCCCACATTGTGCAATTTATATATAACTATACTAACTAGTATAGTCAAGATTTTTAACTTCCTTCTTATTCAACAAACCATCAAAACTGGACCTGATTAACATAAGTTTCTAATTGTGTATGTAATTAATGCATTCTTTAATTTAATTTCTTTAATTAAAGAAGTATTTTTTAAATTAAAGGAGTATTTCTTTAATTCCCTCTATCCAAGTGTCTTGGTACCTGAAATTACAACTTTCTTCAGCAAAATTAATTTGCTGCATCATGCCCAAAACTGGGAATTAAGCTTCCTTTAGACAGACTCCCGAGTTTTGAACCTCAAACCACTATGGTCCTGATGAGAAGCCCCAGGCTCCTAGCCAGTACCTTCCGTGTGCAGTTGCTCAACAAGAGCCACTCCCAACTCACACACAGGTTCAGTTCAGCCACTGGAATTCAAAACAGACCCTTGACAGCATCCCATGGAATACAGCAGCTCTGTCCTTGTTAGATATGAAAGTACTTTCCTGCCTCTATGCCTTGTTAACCTAAAATAAAACACCTTAGATAGAATTACCTTCTCAGACGTGATGCCTTTAATTTTGTTAAGCATTTGCAGAGGCATATGACCTTTTACAGCAGTTTTCTAAAGGGGAAACTCAGGTTCCTGAATCCTAATGCCTGCGAGGGTACCCTGGAGTACCCAGAATATTTGTGCAGGGCTGGCATGATGTGGGACTTACAGGAGACTTTTGACCTTTGACAAAATCCCACACCTTTGAACTGGCAGTGAGAGGCCAGATGGGATCCCTACGGGCTCTAAAATGCACAGGCCTATGTTTAGGCACAGGAGTTTTTTCTAAAACTAGTAAAATAAACCACTAAAATTAAAAACCAAAAGAGACTAAACATAATTTGATATGATTTCACTTAAACTTGGGAAAAAATAGTAAAAACTTTAAAGAAACAACTTTGTCTAAATCTCATCCTTTACTGTACAAAAACCTACTGGAGATTATCATCACTTGTTATCTTGATCCTATAAAGGTCATAATGAACTAGTCATATTCACAATATTTTTATGCTTTCTGACTTCAAATTTTAGAATACAACTACATTTTCAAAGTTAAATACTTAAAAAGTTAGAAAGCATTAATATAGGCTTCATGAAACCCAAGAACACAGCTTTTATTTTTGAAGTTTTTTAATTCTATGTTTATATAGTATTTTTTCTCATTCAGCAACTGAGTGCTTGATACTGTTCATAAGGAAAGTATTGTTGCATTTATAATTAAATAACATCTTGGAAAAGACATGGCTGCCAACAGGATAACTATTTTACGTCACTTCATTGCAAATAAAAATTCTAAAAATGTAAAATTAATTCCCACTTTAATGTGCTCCTTGCAGCCAAGCCTTGGAACCTGTTTTCATGTTTTCCCCCAAGCAAATTTCCCTTTGATTCCAGGCAGAGTTTTGGCAGGTCATCATATCACACTAGCACACAGTCCTTTGTAGTCCTTCTAGAAATGGCTGAGGAGAAGGTAAACCTAGCCAAAGAGAACTAGCCAAAGAGAACTAGCCAAAGAGAAGATGATTGTGATGAAGTTACATGGAAGAAGTTAGATACAGGGCTAGATTTAACAGGTGAAGTATTTCCAGAGGGGCATGGAAGCTGTTGCATTAGTGTTGCATGCAAGGCAGCAACAAAGGGTGCACACTTCTGTGTGCTTTTGTTTAAAGCAGATCAATTTAACTTAAGTAATGCCAGGGGATTGGAAACCTAAGCTTCTAGAAGAAAACAATGCAATCTGAGTTTGTTCAGACTAGGATGCTCAGGCCCAAATCTCTCAGCTACATGCCAATACAAGTGGCAGGTGAAACTATTTAATGTAAAAGGACGATAGAGATACAAGGGATAAATGCAAAAGACAGAAAGGCAGCAGAATATTTAGAATCATCAGATCCGTGATGGGTTGGAACAAACTTCCAGTAGCATATAGGGTGGTCAAGGCACCTCCTACATGGATTTCACAGTAAGTTTGGTTTTAATAGCCAAAGACTAGATAAAACAGGAGCCCTCAGCAATGAACCAGCAGGGTCTTGGCTCTTTACAGCTCTGCCGCAGCTTTCTCACTGTGATCACAAGACATCAAAAACTCTCTCTGCATATTAAAGGAGGTTGCAGCTAATTCTCAGATGAACACTTAAAGGAAAACATAAATACTATAAAAGACATTAAAATTATTATGAGATTATTTTCTGCTTGAGGCTTATTTATGAAGTAGAAAGTTAAATACTACTTTTGGTTACTTCAGACTAAATTCCAAACATTTCTGCTTTCAATTGCTTCCATGAGATTACTTCAAGTTTACCTTGAAGTAAATGAGATCTGAATTCAACATCTTAATTCTTTGTTTCTTGTGGGAAGATTGATGAATATTGCTGATTTCATAGTCATGGAGGTGGGGGCAGTGAGTAAACCGTGGTGAACACATCACTGAAAACAGTAAAAAGCAGAAGACAATTTTAAGTAGACTTTGATTTGCCTTACCAATTGTCTGCCCTTTGCTATTTATAGGTCAAGATTACATGCTGCACAAAGATTGTTAAAAAAATGCAGACCAGCCAGCTTTCTCTTGGTTTTAGTTTGGAGTAAAGTAACCTTCAAAAGCTATATTTTAAGCAAACTTTTTTTTTCTTTGTCACAGCCAAATTCTCCAGTTCAGGAATTTACAATATTTTCCTTTTTCCAGAATGACACCTGCTGGTGGGAGATGCATGGATGAATTGCAGATACTTTAAAGGTTTGATTATTGCTAACTAAACATATTCTCTGAGCATGCTCATCACCCATGTGCAGGACAACTGTTGAAAATAAAGAGTTTGTTTTAGAAGTAATATCATTTTCCAATAGGATTTAATATTTGCTCTTAATAAACCACAAAGCTACCTACTACTAAGACAATACTTCCATGGTGCTTCAGTGCTGGATGCTAGCCCTGTTTTGGGAAGCCCAACATCACTCTGTCAGACTGAGGTAACAGCCAGAAGGAAACCCTCCCTACCCACAGCAAAAAGCTGCTGGGATGCTTCAAACTCTCAACTTGAAGTAAAATCAGCAGCTAGCACAACAATTTGTGCTTACCATCCCAAAGATTAGATCCCAAAGACAACTATTGTGCACATGTTCCTGACTCAGTATGAGAGTACACAACTATGAGAGACAGAAAGCCATATGTACCTTTGCCAAAACTGTGACAGATACTGCTCAATGCACCAGGCAGTATTCGGCTCTGTAATGGGCTTTCATATTCACAGCTCCTCTGCTGCTGGGTCTGTTGCCACAGCCTCCCCTACAGCTAAGCCAGAGTCAGACCTGAGCTTTTGACGCTTCCAACACATTTACAGCAATATTTCTAAAAGTGATTTCTACTGCTAAGAACAATATACAACTCTAATTCCTTTCGCTGAGCTGCAAATTATCTACTATCTTCTGTAAAGGCAAGCTGAAGTGTAAGGTGCTCAGGACCCTGAAGAAGACTCTGAAGTTGGACTCTAAACTGTATTTTTTAAACACAACTTACAAAGAAATTGTTTTGGGGGAAAAAACCAGCTATAAAGAAAACTACTATATATTAAATTCAGGATTAGAATTCAAAGAAATCTTTCAAAGTATTTACAAGACCATAGGCAAATATACACATTCAAATGTGTTCCCCTTGGATGAATTAGTACATAGGAGTTGTCCTGGCATACCTCATTGTAACACCAGAAAGCAAACATTCTTGTTGATTACACTGGCTTGTTGATGGCATTAGACTGCAATTTAGGAGGCTTGGCTTCTACACCTGGATTTATCATTGGCCTTCTGTACAGTTTTGAATGGGTAACTTCACAGCTCTGTTCCTTCAATTCTCCCACCTGTGAAAAGAAGGTAGCATTGTACTACTCTGGCGGTTAAAAGATTGATTTCCAAAAATTGATTTTATTTTGGAAAATGCAAACACATGAAAAGAGGGTACCTTTCTACAAAGTCACTTGTAAATACAAGACACAAGAGACTTCAAAAGATAGTCTAGATATGGAGAGTTTTTTTAAACATATTTTTTGCTAAGTTGATCAGAGTTTCAGTCCTACCCATGGTTGTACATACTTTTGTTTATAAATGTCCTTGTTTATCACACATAAAATTATGACTATCAACATCTGGAAACATGGTTACTACAGTTTATCTTCCTTAACTTCCTTAACAAAGCAATGGCTTCACAAAGGGCCCAGTTGCATCTCAATACTTTCAGAGTAGCTCAGGGTAACCACAGTAGCAGGCTGGAAGCAGAGAGACTATTCTAACACCAAATCTGTGATAGCCTGGACCTCCCCACAAGGTTTGAGCTAGCTGAAAAGCAAAGAGGAAATAACAGAAAAAATGCTTGTGCAAATGTGTTCCCACTTTTTAGTGCTAGAGCCTGGGGAGGTTTACTGAAACAGGTTTTCTGGCTTCTTCCACTTAACTCAAGGAGTGTTTCCTTGAGCACATCATTATCAGTGATTGACCATCTCCATTCTGTGCTAGAATCCAGCAAAAAGACACTTCTAATCCCAAAAGGATAACACAGCTTTTCGTGTCAGATTAGAGGTCAGCTTGAATTTGAGCTCAGGTTACTGCTCACCCTTAAGAAGTCATTCAAGTTTTTATTGCCATACATGGGGAATGAAATGCATGCACAGGATACAAATAGCCTGGGATTCAAATAAACCTCTGCACAAGGATAAGAGCTTTGAATTTGGCCATATTTTCCTCCTCTCTACACTCTACCTATCAAACTCACATTGCATGGAATAAACTTGGAGTTGGGAATACTTTCATATCCCATTCTCTTTATTTCACCTAGGACACTCTTAACTGCAACCCTTTAAGCCTTGCTCTCTGAGATGATGTGTGAGATGTCCGTGACTGCTATAGACCCCTCCAACTTCTTATTCAGCAGCTATTGGGAAACTGGTTTGAACCAGAGCACTGCAGCTGCAGTGTTTTTAAGCACTCTCATCACTTCTGGCAATGTGTTTTCCAGCATTATTTCCCATACAAGTCCTTCCATCCCTTCCCCCACTAAGCAGCATATGCCCCTTGATGAGTCACAGCTCATCCAAGCTCCCTTAGCTGCTAAACCACGCTATGACCAAGAAGCTCTTCCTCAAAGGCATCCTGGCTCCAGCTGACCTCCTCAGGGACACAGGCTCTGCAGAAGTGACCTCTAACATCAAAGTTAAACATTACTTCAAACTGATATGCACAGAAAAAGAAATAACCATATATGATACCATGGCTTAATTTTCTCACTAGTTTTGCATGTGCACCCAATTGACATGATTTTCTTCCCCGTGTAACCAGATTCCTCTAATTTCTGTTGGTTCTCTACTTCTAATAGTACTTTCTTCCCCTCAAAAAAATATGTCCTTGCATTCCTCCCTTTTGTCTCAAGCTTTCTTTACTTGTCTTACTCACATAATTTCTCTATATGTATGGATCTTTATCAGCATGTACTTTTTCATTTGCCTCAGAGAAATATGTTTCCTTCCAACCATAGTCCTTTGCAGTCAAGTCAGAGGGAACTGTTTATCTGTAGGGTGCAGTAACCTCTGGTGAAGTTACAGTGTCTGTGTAGCCCCTTCTCAGTGATCAGGTATTTGTCCCACAATGATGAATACCAGGTAACATATAAGTTTTGGGAATGTCACTTACTCTATATTGGCCTGAAGAGGTCTGGAAGACCCAGTTTTACAACTGGGCAAGTGAGTCCATTTCTTCAGAGTACTAAAGGCTGGTGAGTGCTGGGAGTCTCCAGTGTGCAAGGGGGTGCAGGGGCGACACTGGAAAGTGAAATACTGTGCAGGGAACCAAAGCTCCTGGAAACCTGAACCAACCCACCCCCCTGCATGTCCGTTTGTGGGTCAGATCTGATTGCAGACACAAGGATATGCTACTCTCCCCACCCCTGAGGAAAGCCCACTGTGCTTATTCCTGGGCAGAGTCTCCCTGTCCAGACAACAGGGCAGCACAGGAGGTGTACACCACTATTTCCTTCCCCGTGAGAATTGTTAGTGCTGTATGGGAATTTGACTGCCAAAAGAGATACAGATCCAGAATCTCAACAGTTCCTTGCACAGTGGAAGTTAAAAGATTCCTGAGTGCTGCATATTTTTGTATTTCTGCGCATTGTCTTTTTTTTCCTTTCTACACTGTTACCCTTTCTGAGAGTTGTTTGTCATTTTACAGTCCTACCTTGAACACCAGAATGACATTTACAGTTCTCCATCTAAAGACAAATACTGTCAGGCAAAATGTCATATATTTTAACTCTGGTAAGAGCAAAGCAAGAGAGAATCCACACTGTGAGTACATTCGGCATCTGCACAAGACTACTAAACACAGCACACTGCATAGGATATAATGTCAGTCCATGGGGGAAAAATACATAATTACCTGACCCAAACCAGCAGATAAATTCAGAGAATTGCTATTTCCTACTTTTCTCCACCTTACATTTCCCCTACTTCCATATTTATCTCCTCCTTCTCAGAGATATATTTTATGAGGATATATCAAATATGTTGCTGTCCTACAGAAACTCTTCACTGAGATCCAGAAACGTTAGTTTTTACAAGAAGTCACTTTTCCAGTAAAACAAAGTACCAGATTTGCACCTTCTAAAAGGTAGGGGCTTTTTAAAGTTAGTTTTCTCCCTCCTCCCTCACATTTACTATATAGAAAATTCTTTCCTTCAATACGTCTTCTAAAGCTTTGCACCCCTGCAGTCTGAATAACAGGCCGATCTTCACACTAATCCTTCCTCCCTTCATACACAGAGGAACTGTCTTATCACATGGTCCCTTTCCTCTTCATGAGATATTCACATATATGGTTTCATATTCCTGTTCTACCTGAATTTTGAACGACAGTTATCCAACTACCCTGGCTGGAGCCCATGAACTGTCCTAATCTTTGTTCCCCCTTTGGCTGGTTATCTGCCGTTTACACACCCTCAGTAAGCCTCCAGACTTCGCCCTGTTGCTAGATCATCATTAGTTTATCCAACACAGATTATAGTTCCTCTTCACAGCACAAAAGTCCTTCTCTTTCCCACATTTTTTCTAGATAAGAACTTTTTGTTATTTTTCTCAAGCTCCTCTCACTTGTTTTTACTTTATTCCTACATATCCTGCCTCTGAGATACAACTTTCTATTCTGATCTCTCTTTTTCCTGTGTCCTTGCATTACCTACCAGCATCTTTTATGTGATGATTACCCATACAACTAGACAAGGTGCTTTTCTCTTATCTTTTGTTTGGGATATAAGTTCTAGGTAGCTTTCACATCTAAAGCTGTAAAAACTTTACACCTCCTCTACATTTCAACCCTGAGACTCCTCAATCTGGACGACTTGAATAATTAAATCATATAGTTTATGAAAATTTTCCTCTTCAAAATCAGAAGCCTTAATTACAGCCCTGTTTCTATTTAGTTTTATACTTAGTGTAAACACTGTAGACTTGTGAGCACTCGAAGTTTCTTTTATTTATATTCTTCCATAGAAGCTACGGTGGTCCTCAAAACTAAGGCAAGACAGGATTAGTTGAGAGGTCATTTGATGAAGTATTTCATCTAGCATGTTCATAGGTTTCTTAAGAAATAGATCCCTACTTCTGCACACCTTCCTCCAACTTCCATCTAGCAAGTCTATCTCACTTAGACACATAATTTCCAGTTGTCATTTATTTCTCTAATTATACTACAGAGATCTCTGTCCATGTTTAAACTATAAAGATGAACTAAGGGCTACAGCAGCCATCTGGAATGATTTCTACATGTTCACTTTTACCAACTTTTACCAAAGTAGTTTTGACAGACACAAATTTTGTCTTAGGCCGGCAATAAATACTAATACTAATAATCTTTTTTTTTTTTTTTTCTGAAGAAGAATTTATGACACACTGGGTTTTTTGAGAAAGACAGTATACAGTATTTCCAAGTCACTCCCAAAGCAATTGCATCACTGGGCAGCAAAAATCCCAGGGCTGCAGGAGTCCTGGTTGCCCTAACACTGGGATACCTCAAAAAAAGCAGTCTCCAGTGAAGCCCTGGGGAAGGATAACCAGAAGGGGCAGCAGCTTGAGGACTCAGTAGGCTTGAGGAGGCAGACCACAAAGGTCTGATGTGCCACCAGTCTGGCAGGAGGCAAAGGGATGAAGCCAGAGTGCTGCTAGCCCACTGCATGGACAAGGTGGAAGCTGGCTATGCTAGGGCAAGGAAGACTTGGGGGCTGGAGGGAAGAGGTGACTTTATCCATTTCATCATTTACTACCATGCCATCAGTCTGATCATCCCCGCAGAGAGCCCAGGGCTGGCTGCTGGGAGCAGTGGGGACCAAGCAGCAGCCCCTCAGCTCAGCTCCCTCTGAGGCTTCAGTGGAGCTGAAGCACCCCAGGGACAGCAGTTCCACCCTGCACAAGTGGTATTTTCCAACTGAGCACGACCTCAACCAAAAACTTGTGTCAAACTCTTATCTGCAGCTCTACCAACTCCAGCTACCAACAAAATATCTAAATCTTTCACAAGTATCAAAAGTGTGAAATAAGACCGGTATTTAAGCCACCAAATGAGTAATATCTGAAGCAGACTCAGCAAGAAGCTTGTGGGAATTTTTGTCTAGCATTATTAACTACTACAAATTACTTACCCTATCTAGCCAGTTCAGACTGCTGTGCTTGTTACACTAACACGAAAAAAAGCTGAATTCTGGGAGTCTTTTTTTGTTGTTGTGGTGTACTGTCACTCACTTTCACTAACACAATAAAAAAATGATGCCTGGAATTACTATAGCGTGGTGGAAACTTTCTACTACACTGCAGTGAACCTTAAGGGAAAACATGTACATATGTGCTACAGATATTACGTGCACTTCCAGGAACCTTGTTGAAATAGATCACATGAAAAAAACAAGACAATTAGGAAGAAAACTGCTTCATCAACTTCTTCCATTACTCATACCATAGGGCAGACGTAAGATCAAAACCAAAAGTGTAATTTTCAAAAGCCTTTTGAAAATTTGAACATTTGGCTGGATTTCTTACTTTGTCACCTCCATGAGCCCCAGAGAAAATGAGCAGTCTGTGATCTTTCGAGAAGGAAAACACAACCTAAAGTATCAATGTGGTTCAGGATTAGGTCCAAACACCGAACAGTTTAATTCAAGAACAAACCGCATTGTACTTTGCAAATGCATCTGCAAACAGAACTAGGATATGATGAAACAGAAAATTCTCCTTGTGGTTTTGTGCATATCATCCTTGCCCCTTTCATAATGAGAGGACACAGGCTACCATTAAAGTAAATTGCAAAGTTTCTATTGACTTCAGTAGATGTAAACCAGGTTTTAATATTATGCTTTTCAGTTTTCTTGAGGTTTAAACACCTCATAAAATAAATTTACAGATGAACTAGTAAATGTACACTTACAAAGAAACCTCCTAAGGAGTCCCTGAAGCCATATTTTTAAACACTGCTATTCATTCAGTTTATATCAGACAGATTAAGGGACTGTCAAACATAGATCAAGAACAGCAATGAGAAAAGCTAAAAATATACTCCAGAAATATAGTCTTAAAAATATCATTTGATACGTTTCATAAAATAGACTTAGAAGAGGATTTTATATTATGCTACATATTTCACGAGCTCAGAAAACCCTATTTATCTGCCTATCCATTTCAGTGATCTGTAAATGAAAACGTGTACCATGTATACAGCAAGTTCTAAGAACCCTTTCAAAAAAAAAAAAAACAAAAAACCACTCACATAAAAATGTAAGAAAAGCTAATTGAGAAAGAGAGAAAAAGTGTGGGAGTAGAGAGAGTCTAACTGATGAGAAGTCAGAAATACTACCATCCGGATCTGACATTTTCTACTATAGAGCTATGTGCCCATTGGGCATAATTTTTGATCTTGCAGACTTTCCACAAGTAAAACTCCAACTGACTTCAGTGCAAATGAATGAACTGTAGGACGTAATTAAGCCTGCTGTGGTTTCAAAAACAATCTCATGTGCTGCCTGAATATTTCAGTGAATTTCAGAGATTTTCAAGATAGTTTGCCCAATTCATTGACAAACAATTATTTATAAGTATTTATAAGTATAAAGTAGAAATAGAAGGTGAACATTAGATGATAAACAGATATAAGGAACTAATGATTACCTAACCTGGCCTGATGAAAGCTCTATTAGATGGAAAGTCATAGATGACTTCACCAAAGAAAGAGTTCTGATTGCTGGATGACATTTGCACAGTCATCTTGTTCCAGATACTACTGGAACAAGCAGAAAGGGTCTTTTGGCAATTATTAACCACATGTCTGCCTATTACCACACAGGAAGACAGTAGAAGAGGCAAGGATAATGTCCAGCTCTCCAGAACAGACTTCAAATACCTAAACCCAGAGATCTTGTTTTCTTTTTCTACCATGCCCTGCTTCATTCAGAAAATACCTTGCACCTTCTCAACAAGTGAGCTGGAGTTCTGCAGTTAGCATCCACCAATCCTTCTCGTTGCTGCTTCATCTCCAGAGTAGATCCATGCTAAATATAGAGATGAAGCCATATGAGTGACAACACAGTGCAATCACAAAACTAGTGTTTCCATGCAAACATATGTTGGAAGCATACTGAGGTTGCAGAGATCATTTTTTTAATCTTAATTTTAGGATACCTATCCATGCATCTTGAATATTATCTTAATGAGGTGTTTTGAATGCACTTGTTTTTTAAAATAAAGTAATAAATACTATTTCCACTATGTGCATCGTACCCACAGAAACCCACCAACTAGGATGTTGCCTTCAGGCCTACACACACTAGTGGAGAAACAGTCAGTAAAGAATCACAGAACCATGGACTCACTCAAGCTGGGAAGGATCCTCAGGATGTTGTGTGTTCCCACACCCTGCTCAAAGCAGGACTCATTTCACCATTAGATGTGGTTGCTCAGGGTCTTGTTGAGGTTGCCCAACTGTCTATATGCACTCAGGCTAGTGGCCAAGAGAACCTATGCTGGAGGCTTGCCAACAGCATACAAACCAAAATTTGGGATCCCTAAGATTCATTCCAGCTCAGGAGGGACTGGCTCCCTATTCCTGGTTCCACTGCAGAGCATCGCTGTAGCTCAAAGTAACGCCCAGGGACAACACAACAGGGGTTGCCTCAGTTTTGGCCTCTGGTGCCCCCAGCTAGTGACTATTCAGTCATCCTGTGAGGACGGTGTGTGGAAAGTCTGATCATGGGAAGGAGCTGTGCAAGGCGGAGAAGATGAAATCTCTGGAAATATTTGCTGTTAGGCTTTAGTAAACCTCTATGGGATATTTGGTAACTGTGTTTTTTTCCATGTCTTGAAACCAAACTTGAAAGGTTTTTTGAGGATGGCAAAAGGCACATACATGAATCAAAGGTAGAAAAAGGCCTGTCTTTGCTCAAAAATACAGGGGTCAGATTTTTTTTTTTTAAGCAAAAATCTAGCCTTCTTCTTATAAATAGTTCAACCGCTTTTCAATTCAAAAATTTAAAAACCTGGAGAGAGACATTGGATAAAAATAAATTTAACCTAAATACATCCACATTGGCAGAGCTCTGGGAAAAAGAAAAAAAAAAAAAAAGAAAACCCCAGCAGTCCATCCTGCCTGTAATATTGTTTGTTAAGCATTTTGGAATCCTTAGAAGTGAACAAAATCATATCTCTGAAGCTGCTGGACTGCATTTCTCTGCTCCCCATTTCTGCTGCAGCATCTTGCTGTTAATTATTGTCATTATAAACCACAGCTGGCTGGTGGGAGCACCAGTCAAGTATGTTTTCCTCTGGAACTAAACTCCAGGAAAATAAAAAACTCTGAATATGTATTGCATCAGGATTAAAGACAAATTTTGAAGTTTACTTCCAGAGAAAATGCTGGTGCATTTAAACTGTATTAATGTACAGGGGAGGCAGTGCCAAAGAACGAGAGCACTCCACAAATACAGCTGCAATTCCATGAAGTCAGAGCAAGTAGCTCCTTGCCCACAAGATGAGGTAAGTAAGGGATGTAGTGTAACAGCCCACAGAACACAAACGGGTCTCACAGCTCTATCCGGGTTGTGAGGCCCCAAAACTAACAATATTAAACACATCATATATACAGTTTTATTTGACAGTCCTAAATTCTGACTTTTTAAAGAGTATTCTTTCTATCATTATTATTATCAAGGGTTGTTTTTTTTTTTGAACTTTGAACAGTATACAATGTCAGTAGCTGGTAAGAGATCACTGATGGATTCTCCATCCTGTCATACTTAGCAGAGTGTTTGCTACTCATTTCAGAGGAGATCCTGATTTTCAGGATCTCAGTCCACAGACATTTCCTTTTTCTGTCAGAAAAATGCAGTTGGGAGGATATGTAACATAAAATACAAAAAAAAGGAGCTGTTACACAGAGTGAGACAAGGGGGTCAAAGCTGTAAATTCCTTCCATCGACATGGTAATCTGTATTTGTAAAAGGCCAATATTGAGCAGGCAGTGAAAACAGAAATGCATAACCACATCATATCATTCGACTGCCAGAAACATTCATACTAATTTCCACCATCAAACACACAGTATGATTACTTAAAAGCTTTTTTAACTTATAAAAACAAAATTCTCAAGATGGGATAACTTCACATTTTCATATTCTGTAACATGAATATACATCCAATTGGAAACAATCTGTACCTTGTGTACAAGCCTCCTTCAGGGTCATTAACATGGAATCAACTCCTTGCAGTAAGTAAACACTTCTTTTACTTGGGTTTTATGATAAAAATTGAAAACTAATCTTGCAAGTCATTTTGAGCCAGCAAAACAGGATTGACAAAGCAAGCACTGTAGTATGATATCTTTTATTAGGCCAACTTAGAGTTCAAAGGAATGCAAGCCTCCTTGACCACACACAGGTTCATGTATGCAGAACTCCAGGCTGGACCCATAAAACATATTAAACTACTAGCTTTGTCACTACCTATATATATATATAATATATGTATATAATGTGTATGCATACACATTTGAAATGCTTCAGAATAAACTGTTCATTGACACAGGTTTAAAATAACAACTCTGAAGGATTTCTGTGTTGGCATGTAATCTTGCCATATATTACTGGGTTAGTAAAGAAAAATTATCAGTACACAAAACAAATCCTGCTTCTGATTTCTAATGAGGTCTAATTCCTATGACAGAGTCATAGCAATAGTGCTAGCAACCACACAGTGTTTGCTGTTTGTAATAATAACAATGAGAATACCTGGCAAACATACAGTGCAGTGTTTCATAGTGTTTTACAAGAAATAATACAGAGCATCACTAACCTTGTAGTATCTATGATACTTCAGGATGTTTTATGCAGGTAAGACCCATTCTAAATGGGAATGTCTGTTCTGCATAAGAATTCAGATGTTTCTAGTGTTGTTATGTGCCCAAGCAAGGTGAGTGCATTACCTGCTCAGCTCTGCTCTCCATCCCACAAGCACACAAACAGATCTCCACTATGTTATTCAGCAGCTCTCAGTCCCCATGGCAAGCCTTCCTCCCCCAGAACAGAAGGGCCAGTGGTGGGAGCTTAATACAAAAATGTATCGAAGAACTGTTACAGAGGTAACCCCTCTTCCTCGTTCAAGTTCTGGCACCTGTGAAGCTCTTTCTGGGTGTTTCATTAGGGGTGCTGTCACACCAGTAAATGCAAGCCATTCATTGTTACAAAGACTGAAGAGCTGGTGTCCCTCAAGCCTTTGGGCTACCAGCACATGTAATGCTTCATAAATATGAATATCAATGACTGCACAGTGTCTCTACAGCCCTCAGCTACTGCGACTCTGCCTGCACAGGCTGAGGCAGTGACTTGTGCTCAAGTTGTACATGCCTTGGGATGGGTTGGTGGGTCTGATAGCATCAAACGTGGCTCTGATAAAGTCTGCTAACTCATTTTGAATGAGTCTGAAGTTGATGCTACGTCTCAGATTTTATCCTGAACAACAAAGGCTGTTTGAGAGCAAAGAACATCACAGATTTGTAGAAGAGCTCTGTCTGGCTATGGTAGTATGCTCACAAAGGATCAAAATTTTGATCCTTCTGCTGGTGAACTGAGTCATGGGAAAAAATATTGGTAAGTAGATATACTGATTAATAAGAAATCTGAAAGCACCTTTAGAATAAATTTAAGATGTGGCCTCAGTGTTACCCTATCCACCTGAAAATAATATGGAGGATTACACATGAAAGCTAGAACATCATTTATCCCTGAGCTGAGGTAATGGCTACTAAAAATGTGGATTTCACTGATAGATGATTTAGTGAACATGATGACAGATGCTCAAACATGGCTCCATTAAAGATAAAAGCAACATACTTAAACCTCATGAGGAGGGATTTTTTCTTATTGGTAGAGAATGTTCATGTCAAGACCTTTAGAAACTTAGGAAACACATAATGAGAAAATAACAAAGAATCAGCACTCATAAGTGTCTGGCTGAAATTCCCACTAAATGGACTTTGACAGATCATTTTTTCCTGACAACAAAGGCACCAGAGGGATTGGCTGGATTCTAGTTCTTCGCTACAACCTATGATGAAAAATACTTCCTGTGGCCAAATGAAAAGACAAGGAGAACATTTTCTCCCTGTAAATGTGGGTTTGTTAGCACTTCTAGAGTGGATCTAGTCCAGAGATATCATCCAAGAACATCAATACCGTCAGGGCCAAAGCGGGGAGATGTAGATACAAAAATGTCCCAAATACTGGGACATTATGCTTTGGAGATGAGGGTTTTATCAGTGACTGAGAAGATACTGAAAATCTAAAAACTAAAATTCTTTTGTTTCTGAGAGTTCAAACTCCACTGCCAGCTGTAATGCTCTGCTTCAGTGTTTGGTGTCAATGAGGGGGACTCAAAGGCTAGCCCAGAGCTGTCCCCCCTTTCTCTGTGGGCCTCAGTGACAGCTGACTGCTGCCACAGCACTGGTCTTCTGGAAACACTGGACTTGGGCACAGCTGATGACAGTGGGTGGCCTCAGCTCTCTCATTAACAGGACACAAGAAGAGAGAAGTAGACAATTCTAACGTGGTTCTTCCCACCAAAAAGAAGATGTCAAAAATAGGTAAGATGAATAATTCCCCAGAAGTACCCACTCCTCTCCTAAGGTGACATGCTTAGATACAAACATTCATATTGCAGACATCTTCAATTAGATTATAAGAATCCCACCTCAGATATCTGCATTTTAGAAAACAAAAACATTGGAGCCCTATGGCACAGATGCACCTAAGAGGTGATATTATCATCATAGCCTTACACATTACAAAGACTAAAATTTTGACTCCCAAGTCTTCTCTGTGTATTCACAAAGAATGTGAATGTCAAACTGTACATTGGAAACGAATGTGGCCTGCTCAAGAGGAGAACATAGAATATGTCCATCATGTCATACACCTTTCAAATATGGCTTAAAGCCTGAGAATTTTATAAAGTTGACCATTAAAGGAAATTGCACATATATTAACTACTATTTTACTTATTTGCCAACAAACACAGAAAAACACCTATGACAAAAAAAATAGTAACTATGAATTACAGTAATAATAAACTATTCCTAATTAATATATCCAAGCAAACACTAGGAGTGATCTACTACTTTGCCAAGGAACAAAAAAAGTAAAAATTTGTAAAGTTTGGGGATGCTTTTCACCTTTGGGTAGAGTCCTTATATACATTCTGTTATATAACAGACTCAAAGAAAAATAAGCTTTTAATCTTGCTCTGTAACAAGATTCCTGCACAATATTTTCATAATTAAAAACTAGGAGTAGGCAGGTGAGATGCAGAGCTGTTCCATGTGAACAAAGAGATGAGAAAGAAAGGCGTAATTGGGGCTCCTACTTTCAGTTCCTACTGCTCAAGCTATAAAATTGCTGTAATGTCTTTCTAAGAGAGCTGTATGATGTTTTTTCATAATGTCTTCCAAGCTAGAGTAGACCTAAAGGCGTTCTTTGATAGGTTTGCACTGAATTAACATTAATTAGTGATAAAGGGTAAAATGAATGATCTGTTCAGCTGACCAAACGTAGATGTCTAAATAAGAGTGAGATGAATTGTCTCCAAGCTCCATTGACTCTACTGATTAGTATAACTACCTCAGGGGAGATTCAGATTGGCTATTGGGAAAAACTTCTTCACTGAAAGATAGGTTAAGCATTGGAACAGGCTGCCCAGGGAAGTGGTGGAGTCACCATCCCTGAAAGTGCTCCAAAAATGACTGGGAGAGGCACTTGGTGAGATGGTTTAGTGGGCATGATGATATTAGATCAAATGTTGGACTTGACCTTGTAGGTCCTTCCCAGCCTTAATGATTCTGTGATCTATAATTGTATGACCACAAAGGGCATTTAGACACTCAAGTCACTTGTGGAAATCTACAGTTACCCAAAAGGTAAACATCTAACATCTCTCCCAGGCCTCACAACTCTCACTGGCAGATAGGTGAATATTCCAGACTAGCTTAATGATGAATGAAATTACCCTAAAAAAAAGAAAATAGAAATGGTATTAAAATTGGAGACAATTCTACTGAGACAAAAATGAAATTCTGCGCTTGGGTAGCACTTGAAGGATGATGGTCTAAGGAACACTTCTCAGAAAAAAAAAAAATTAATAAACTTAAGATTAATCAACAGTGTCAATTGGTTATAAAAAAACAAAACAAAACAGTCATAATATGATGGTATGCATGCCTGACAAGGCATATGAAGGGATCCTTCATTCTGTTTGTCACAGGTTATACTGCATCCAGGAATGCATGAAGAAAGATGGAAAATAAAAGTAAAGCTACAAGAATGGCTGGGGTCAAGAAAAGTAAGTTATTCTCAAACCTTTTCAAATCAAGATCCAGAAAAGGTAGTAATGGACTTAACTTGCAGCAAAAGAGATTCAGATTGCAGATCAGGCTTGTATGTGTAATTTGTGAATGTCAAAAAGGACAGTTTTCTAAAATGATTAAGCACTGGATTTAATTACCTTGAGAGGTTCTGCAATCTCCATCCTTGGAGGAATTGGAAAGCAGTTGAGTCAAATCTCTGTTACAAAAAACATAGGATATTTAATGTGCCTTGATCAGAAGGAAGGAGGAGACCTCATATCTGCACTGGCACTGCTTTCTGTAATTCTGTGATAACAAGTAACTTTACAGACTTGTCTTTGACTACAACACTGTGTCATATCCAGGATTAGAACACTCTACCTTTTCTCATTCTTTTAAATAACACCAGCCAGTAACTCACCACTTCTGTGAGGTCCTATGGCAATAATACAGTGCCTTCCAGCAGAGTGATGTTTGGGAGAAGTATGAACATGGCAATTAGCATTTTAAAGCCAAGTGTTCTTTTACATTTGTGGCTTCACCTGCCTATGCTGCTTCATTCCTGAAATTAATTATCATGTTACTGTTATCTGTTTCTTAGGAGTTTTTACCAAATTTTAGAATTTAATTGAATTGAATTTCCCACATCAGTTTCAGGATGGACATTCTTATATGCACCACAGAACACCAGGGGGAAATTCAAGCATAAAAGTTGTTTCATGCTCTGCATACTGCTGTAAATGGATGCACAAAATGTCTCTTCTCTGTGCCTTGGCAAACCCCCATAAAAACTGCTGTTCAGCATGCTGGTTGTTTATATGCCAAGCTTAAAAAAATAGAAAATGTGCTATCTAATTTTAATACTGTGACCCTATATATGAAAAAAGTCATCAGATCTATCAGATTGCAATAAAATTCCAATGCCATTATTTTGCTTCTATAACCCCTCCACCAGAAAAGTAGAAGCCAGTGGGAGAGGCACTGTCCTCTGGAACTCCATCAGTGACACTTGCCACCCAGATTCACAGATATTGTAGCACTGGCAGTTTATCTGTTAGCAGATCAAAGATGCTCAGGATTTGTCTAGACAAGGCATTTTGAGAAAACTAGTCTGGATCAACCAAATGAAGTGAACTATATATTGGATTTACACTCAAGGTATCTGCACAGGTGTTTATTACTATTCAGTAAATCTGCATTAGAAATCTGTTGAGATTAACTTCCATGTCTCATAGATAACACAGTGGCAGTTTCTTAACAGGAAGTCCCTAATGTGAGCCATAAAGCCATCCTCTTTCTTAAGACCTTTTCAGCCAAGAGAGACTCGATCTAAACCTGCAGTTCTTAACCAGGCAACAAGAGAAACGATGGCAGCTATAAGAGAAGTGATATATCAAGCAGACAAGAAGTATTTGGTATTGTAATTGGAGCATTTAGATAGTCTATATTTAAATAAAGTCTTGCTGATATCAAGGTTTCCTAAAATTCAAATTAACGGCACTTTTCAAATGTGGAGATATTGCCCCTCTTTCCATAAGAATTGAGAGAACGGAAGTGATTTGTTATGCACCTGACACAAAGAAAAGCAAAAAAAAAGCATAACATTAGACACATAAAATACATATGTGTACATTTTACCTGTCAGATCATGCTCTGCACAATTGGGTATTTATGGGTGCAGCTCCTCTCTAAGATAGACTAGATGAGTTACATACTCTAAGTACCTACTTCTCTCTGCTGACCATAAAGAAGTGTGATGTGACATGGTACACACTGTATAACTCTAAACTACATTAATGTGTACCAAGTTTTCCCTAATATTTATTTCATCTTGGCATGCCCTGCTAACAATGATCAAGTTAATGACTGCAGGTTTCAATCTCTGGCTGCAAGTTATATCTCCCCTTCCCCTCTGCAGGTCATCTTCTGTGTGTTTTCGTTGTATACCTGAATGGAAGTCTTATTTCAATGTTTTATTTTTCTTTTGGTGTGTTCCAATGATCCAACTGTTTTGCTACAAATAGCATCTGAATGTTCCTTGGCTCGAAAGCTGCTGTTTTAAGACACCATGCTCACCTGTAGAAAAGACAGATGGAAAATGCTTAAGGGCATTGTCTCACATCAGATTGCTCTAGCAGTCCCACTGCTGAGACTGTGACACCACAGTAACTCTGGCACACGTACTTCAGCCTGTGAACCCCACTTCTCCAGTCTGATTTTAGGCAGGTTCGTGCATCCCCTCAAAGGGCCAACCTTCACTTGAGGCCACAGTTTGGGAACTGGTGCTCCAGGCCTCAGAAAGGCTTGAATTAAGCATATATGGCATTTTCTGGATAAGACTAGGTGTAATCTAGTTTCCTTCTGTGGCAGGATAACAGATGGGAGAAGCAGGAGGTGTCATATCTTGACTGTTTTTGACACTGATATGTATTATCCTTCTACCTCAGACACAAAAACACAGTTTAAAGAAAACTGATATAGGACAAGTACAAACTGGCTGGGAAGTCATTCACTACAAGCATTTCTCAATGGTTAATAATTGAAATGGAAGTATATATAAAGTGGAATTCCTGAGGAACACATGCAAATTTGGGGCTTCTCAATATTTCCATTAACAACCTGAATGAGGGAAGATAAAATATGCTTATTCATTACTGCAGATAATCCCATAGAGACCACCAGCTCACTGGAAAATAGGACTGAAGTTCAGATTATCTTGACAAGTTGGAGAAATAGTCTTAAAAATAGGTGGCAAACTTATGTAAGGACATATGCAAAGTCCTGCACTTTGACACTAAACAAATAAAGGCTAGGCAAGAGGTGGTAAGACAGCAGTCCCATAAAAATGAGCTAGGGGAGCACAGCAAGGATTTAATCAACAGTGCTGCTGCAATAAAAATAGCAAAAAAGAGTAAACCCCACAGTGGGATAGTAAGAGTAAAGAGTAAGAGAGCCTTGGGAGACTTGAATTGTGGCAAGGTCTTAGAAGGAATACCGAGTCTAATTTGAGATATGGCGAAACAGAAATTGGACAGAGTTCAGAAAAGAGAGAGAAGAATTGCCAGAGGTAAAAAAAAATAATACACCAATGAAGAAAATGCAAAAGGATTGGCACAGCTTAGTCTACAGATGACTACAGAAGGCACACCAGGGAAACACTTCTAACATGAAGGGTGGTTAAACACTGGCATAGATTGCATGAGGAGTGTGTGAAATCTCCATCCATGGATATCTTTAGCAACAGGCTAGACAAATGGAAAAGATAAAGGGTAACAGATGATCAGGGCATAGGGAGAGGTTCAATGATCCCTGGGGTCCCTTTTACCTCTATTTTCTAGGATGCAGTTATTCTGCATCCTGTAAACTTTTTTTTGTGAGCAGTTGTGTTTAGAGTAATTGTGCAAAGATCAGCATTTCTCATTCAGCATCCTTGGAGCTGAAAGAACCTGATCTTTTTACTTGTTGTAAATTCAGTAAGTCCGCTGCTACTCAGAGTTCACTGCACTAAAGCTAAGGCAGTTAGACAGCCTGCTTTTATAATGCTTCCAGTGAATAAATTTGCACAGCTGCTACCTACAGTCTACATTATTGCTCAGCACCACTTTGTTAATTTGGAATCCAGATCTAGTGACTGATTTAGGAAAACAGTTCAGCTAATCCCTAGTGAATAGAAATCCTCAGCCTAAGATTGTATGGCTCACCAGATTCCCACACGTGCAAAGGCAGCAGCTGCCTTGCAAAGGGAAGTTAAAATATCAAGCACAAACTTCAGGGGGTTTTCATATGACATGCTTATTTTCCTTCCTCAGAGACCTAGGGCTCCAAAAGGAAGGACTAGAGACAATCACAACTTTCCCAGTTGATGACTTTCATAGTAAGGTGGAAAGTGCACGTATGTGTTCTAGAGAGCTCTGTGAGGGCAATGATCCTGGCAGGACAACATTCAGGACTAGTGTTAAAAAAAATTAATTCTGGTAATTAGCCTTGTCTTGGTTCTTCAATCAGCCAATACAATTACTGTGCATGTGATATCAATAACCCATATATTTTAAATTATCTCCATGTAATTGTCTTCTGCATGTTCATGCAGAGTACTATGAATTACAGTTCCTTGGTGAGAGTTTCTGGGCTAGCATTCATTGTTATGGGAAGGCTCCTGTGCACACTGCTTCGTGCCTGATAGGAAACCCTTGACTGACCCACAATCTGTTGAGCTTTGGGAGACGACATAAGACCCATTACTTCAGTCAGACTTGGCGTGAGGTGAGCAAGCAGCTGGGATGTGGAGATAGGCTAATCAGCCAGACATATGTTATGTGTCATACCTGTCTGACCAAATTTAGAAATAAATGAAAAAAAATACAATAAACCCAACAATTTTCATTACAAAAATGAAAAGTCATTTCTTCCTTGAAATTATTATTGTAAAGACATAACTACTGCTCTCAGATAAGTCCTTCTGAGTGGCACCTCATTAGTGAATGGTTCTACTGCAGCTGAAACGAGCTTCTATTAAGCACAAGACTTCCACCTACCCATATTCAGGAGAATATCCCTCAACTACAATTCTCTCTATTCTCATATTTATAACGCAAGCTTTGAGAACATTATGTAAGTTGTCTAGCTATATATTGATTTATATATGCCCCTGGATATCTCAAACATATGCCTTCCTCTTCTCATTCTTGCTGTGCTCTTGCACTGAATTTTTTTTCACTTTCCCCCCCATATTTTCTTCCACTGTTTCTGAGATTTCATTTTTTTCCTTCCAAATTAAGATATATGGAATTAACCTTAGAGGCTCCTTTTCAATGGACTTATGCTTCTCTCCTGTCCTCAGGAGCAAAGGGATTTATTGATGAAATACTCTCACCTCCTGCCAATTACAAAATGGAGCTGAGTTCTCTAACAGTGCAGTGCAGGCCACTAGAGCAGAAGAGATGAAATCTGTTTATTAGAAGTAGGATATTCTTGTCCAGGGTTGCTTTCTAGCAAGTGTACATTTACAGGTGCAATGAGAGATCTTCGATGTAATGCCTAAGAAAAAAACTGAGGCTCAGAATCTATAGCTATTCAGATACTTACCTCCTACTGAACAGCAATAAATATTTAAAGAGGAGTCAGATGCCCAAGGACCCCAGATGGCATTTGGGGATCTAGGCCTATGGTCCCATCTGAGCTACCCAAGCACCAAATAATTCAAGATGCTCTCAGGTGAATAAGAGTCTCATGTGGAAAACTTTGCTAAAGTTTCTGAACTAAATATACTTCTGGGAAGTGAACTAGGTGTTGTTGGTCTGTTATCTGAGATCTGTATTACAGATAGCCAAAGTATACCAGAAATGGTTGTGTGTAAACCATGCATTGATGGTGTCAACTTACAGTTTTTGTAGTGTCACAGATTGCTGAGCCACTCACTTGAACAGTTAAAAAAAAAAATAAAAAAAAAACAAAAAACCACCACACTGTATTTACTAAAATGAGGTAACTAGCTTTTGGTTAGCAAATACCTTCTGACTATCATTTTAGACTGACAAGAATTCCTTTTCATGTAACATTTTAAAATTTTTACCTTTAGCTAGATAACATGTCCGTAACCTGGCCTGCAGGGTAGGCTACACAGTTTCAAATCAAGCGCTTCAATTTGCTGTAAAATACATGAGAAAATCTGGACTCTCATAAGATTGATAAATACACAGTTGCACATTAAACCATGCAGAGCCAGGTAATGTAACAGGCCAGACATGTGAAGCTGTTGAAATATCATTTCTCTCTGGAGTTTGCGTACCTTGAAACAACAATTCAAAACTAGTTTGAATTCTAGGCCAGCACCTATCATCATCCTGAAGCACTGAGCATTGCTAATATGAGTGAGCTCTTCAGCAGGAGTATTACTATTACATTTGCACATCGCAAATCTCCAAAGCCACAAGCACACACATTTCATTACCCAAATACTTTCATTTCTATCTATGCAGATGTACATTAGAGATATTGAAAGTTTCTCCATACATTAGCCATTTAATACACTAATCATTTTGGTTACTCTCCCTTCAGTTCCCTCTAGAACACTTATTAATTTATGACTGAGAAGTAATATTAATTAATCTGTTAAAAGGAGGAAATATACATTCAGATGTATGCAGGGAAACACTTTTTCTGTTTACTCTTAATTTACATCTTGATGAGTCAAATTCCCACTGTTACACTGCCAAGTCAAATAATATTTCATCGTCGATTAAAATTGTCCCACAGGATTGTAGAACGTAAACCTCTTCAATGAATTTGGTTCGCTAAATTATTATGGCCAAGAAAAAACTGCATTTTACATCTCTAAGCAAAAGTAATGAAGAAGACATCTTTTCAGAGCCACTGGCTTTTGAGAGGGCAAATCACTTGCAATTTCAATAGAGGAGTATCGGTGGAACAGCTCCACCGAGCTGGAGGGGGAATGGCCGGCGGTGCCGCCCCGGGTGACCCGCATGGGCGGCCCGGCGGCGGGGGTGGGGCGACGCGGGCGGCGGCCTGGGGTCTCCAAGGGGGGAGGCAAAAGAAAAATCGAATGAGGGGGGAAACCACAAGGTGTGTTGGTGCAGCTGTACAGAAGCCAGAAGGTATTGATGTTATCAACCGCCTCTTCGAGCTTTGGGCTAGCTATCTGTTTTCACCTGGCCGAGATGGGGCATGCGGACACTTTTTGAACGCCGCATCTCGGCAGCCCCGTGTCACCGGAGAGGCCGGGGGGGGGGAGCGGCGGCCAGCTGTAAGGAGCCCTGGGCGAGCTGAGCAGAGAGCCCGGGGCCGGCTCTGCAGGCCAGCCCTGCCCCGCACGGACCCCTCGCCGCGGCCGCAGAGAGGCCGAGCCGGGCCGGGGCCGAGCCGCGGGTGTCCCGGGACGGTCTCCGCTGCTAGCGGCAGAAACCGAGACCGAGCCTCAGCCCCTCCGCGGCCCGGCCCTGGTGTGGCGACGGTGCCATAAGCGGATCCCTCCTTCCCGCATCCCCTGCCCGGCTCGGCCTCCGCCCGAGCCGGCGCCTCCCAGCGCTGCACTCTCGCAACAGGGACTGTGCCAGCCGTCCCGGCACCGTCCCAAGAGGCACCAGCACTGTCCTAACTGTTCCAGCACTATTCCAGCCCTGCCCCAGTCTGTCCCAGGACTGTCCCAAGACAGTTCCAGACTGTACCAGCACTGTCTCGAACGGTACCAGGGCAGTTCCAGTCTGATTCAGCTTCGTCCCAGAACCGTTCCGGGATGTCCCAACACTATCTCAACTGTTCCAATACAGTACCTGACTGTGCCCCAACTGTCCCAGCACTGCCCGACCATGGTCCCAGACTTTCTCAGTGAAATGTCGTGAACTGTCCCAACATAGTGCCAGCACTGTGCCGGCACTGTCACAGCTCCTCCGCGGGTACCCATGCCACCTGTCCCCCAGGGTGCCCTAGGAGGAGGCTTGTTCCCCGTGTACCGGCCAGGCGGCACGAAACGGAGGGACTTAGCTAGTGCAGCCCTCGGTGACAGCTCCAGGGCCACGGGAAGCGTTAATCTTGCCCCGGGATAGCCCATGGCCACTGTTACAGAGATAAGCACGGGAAAAGGAGCCGAGGGCTCTGCCGATGGGACCCACAAGCTGCTTTGCCGCCCGGCTGTGGTGTTTGCAGTTACTGTGCTCAGGGAAAGATCAGCAACGCTTCAACTCCCCCAGGAAAGTCCAAGCACGGACATACCTGCAGCTCGGGGTGTCAAGTTTGCAGAAAATGGCCGAAGATACTTTTTTTTTTTTTTTTT
>WEKY01058226.1:0-14735 GCA_013390045.1 Picathartes gymnocephalus
GCATCTCTCTTATGAGGAAGGGCCAAGGCAGCTGGGCTTGTTCAGCCTCAAAACGAGACAACTGAAAAGGGACCTCATCAGTGTGTATTAGTGTCTGGAGAAAGGGTGCCAAGAGGATGGATCCAGGCTCTGCTTGGTGGTGCCAAGCAACATCACAAAAGGAAATGGGCACAAACTGACGCACAGGAAGTTCCACCTGAACTTGAGGAAGAACTTCTTTACTGTGCAGTGACCGAGCACTGCACAAGATTGCTCAGAGAGGCTGTAGAGTTCCCCTTCCTGGAGATATTAAAGAACAGCTTGGACACAATCCTGTGCAATGTGGTCTGGGATGACTCTGCTTGAGCAGAAAGTTGAACCAGACTCACTGTGGTCCCTTCCAGCCTGACCCATTCTGTGATTCTGTGTCAATAACCCTTCAGCCAGTTAAGGATACATGTCATGGCTGTGCTTGTCACAGGTTCTTGTGCACCTGCTCACTGACAGAGCATGGGAAACTGAGAAGTCCTTGGTTTAGGGTAAACACTACTTGGCAAAAGCTGAAACAGTGTGTTATCAACATTATTCTCATATTCAATCCAAAACACAGCACTGTACCAGCTACTAAGAATAAAACCAACCCTATCCTAGCTGAAACCAGGCCAAACAGTAAACAAACCACAAGTAACTTGTTTTATCATTTGTGAGATTGTAATTTATGCACTTTCTTGTTTTGTTGGGTTTTTTTAAAACCGTTAAAATACTAGTTTTGGTTTTGAAAAAGAAGTTAGAACTTGAAAAATCAAGAGTTGGTAATAATTTACTTGAAAATAATTAACATTTCCTTGCAGCTTATATATCTACATGTTTTTAAGATTATCAGTTCTCTTAATTTGAATACTATCGGCTTGTCCCATTTTCAAGCACCTTTTTTAAAATACCACTTTCAAGTAGTTAGCTTTTAAAATTTCAACACTAAAAGCAACTATCACACAGTATTTCTAATTACATGAAGACATGTAACATCACTGAGTCTTTTTACAGAGTACAATTTTAAGACAGAAGAATTATTGGTTCACTAAAACCAAAGGAAACCAGAGTACAAGGACTGGTTAACAGAATGGTATAGCTACATTAGTATAAAAAGAAAAGAAATTTGCTCTGTATTTTGCCTTAAGATGATTAATTCAACAAATCTATACAAAAGGACATGGTCAGCATTTTCCATTCCATCTTTATGTTTAAACAGCTCTTATGTGTTCTTGTTTCACTGTGCCAGCATTGAACAACCTAAAAGCACTTCTCATGGGAAACATAGGCATCTCCACTAGCACATACTGCTTGAGGCATAAATTCAAAGTGAAGCAAACTGATTAATCAATCAGCCCAGTTTAAAATAAGTTTTCCCCTCACTGTAGCAAATGCTAAGAACAAATGCTTTTATAGGCAGCATGCACAGGGAAGAGCAGCACTGTTTTGCTAACATTGTCAGGAAATGATCTGTTTCAAAGCACTGCTAAGGTATAACAAATAGAACCCAAATCACCCTCACATTCCACACATGCAAGTACTAAAACAAGGAACTTTAGGCAGCAAGAAGCTGGGAGAAATAATCCATCAATAATTCTGCAGGCTCCAACTCACCAAAATCATTCTCAACATCATCTATAAATATACCACCACTACTACCAGTAGACTAATTTTTTTTTCCCCCTCTAATCACAAGACATTTTACTCTTGAATAACCAAGCTATTACACCTACTAGACACTAATCCTATAAAAGGAACATGTGCTATGTATCTGACACACTGCAAATTCTTCAGTTGCAATTGTGAATCAACACTGAAGAACAGCCAGCAACACCTACAGAAAAACTACATTAAACCTTGACAAATAATCAAAATGGAAACAGAGGTTAAGAATAAAGGCAAGTCTATTCAAAATAGTCTGGTATTTAATTTAAGGGCACTGCCCATCCTGTTGAGTAGTAATTTCCAGAAATGAGTAACAAATAAATGAGATACCATAAATGTCAATCCCACCTGCATGACAATTTTTGTTGTTTTAGAATTCTGTTCTTAAAACCACTGTGAAGAGTTGACAACACACACTATCTCTTCCATGCCATATGAGAAATAGCCCCATATGAACAAAACATTCAAGAATAGAGAAAAGTTCAAACCAGTGTACTACTGCATCATTTAATGTACGGTAAGATAGGCAGCTTCACCTCTTGCAGTATAAACTATGTACTGCACCAGTAAATTGAAACAAACTTGTTTCAGACTGAAATGATTTTGTTTTAGTATAATATATTTAAAGAGAACACAATCTTGTTTTGGAAGGCTTCTAAGGTATGCACACATTTACAAAGCAAAGAAGCTAAACTCTGTATAAACTATGGCATACTGATTTTTGGCCTAAGAGTTGAATTGATATAGCTATGAAATTCTCTATATCCTAAGTAGTTCATTGAGGGTGTGGCCTAATTCAAGCCGATTCTCATAAAACTTTTCTGGCAAACACACTAAAGTACCCTTTCACCCATGACAGACCCTAATGTTCTGTTCTGCTTTTCAATATAAATGATCAAAATTGAAAGTGACAGTCACACCTGTCTATGATATGAAAAAGTCTTCAAAAACTGAAAGGAAAAAGGTAACCTAATTCTTGATGATCATTATAATTTTCAACTCCTCCTGCCTACGAAGTACTATATGAATTCTGTTTAAGTGTATTATGATATAGAAATACAGGCTGGTAAAGAAATTAACTTTCAAAAAACATACAGAGCACCATAAAAGGAAAACAGAAAGATAAAAGTATTACTGCAAGTATATCTGAAAAGAAGTAAACACAGGCAGTTACAACATTAAACCACTGTTAGTTTAAAGCATTTAAGCAAAGACTTGGCAATATAGTTTTGACTTGAAAATGTTTCTAGCAGAACAAAGCAGAAATTCAATCACTTACTTTTGGGACAGCACACTTTTTTCTTTTGGCTCCTGCTTTTTCTTCACTCCCCTCAGCAGGCTCCTGACTGCTTTCTTCAACAGTTTCATTGATAGGAGTGTTAATGGCTGGATGGGGCTTCAATTAAAAAAAACCATCAAAAATGAGATCTAAATCCTCTCATCACCTGAGGTGTATTCTCCCTCATACATTACTGAAGAAAGCATCAGATCAAGGAACCCCTTACTAGAAGGACAAGAATATTAAATACATCTTATTTCATTAATTTTCACTGTTTTCAATTTAATTTGCCATTTATTAAACTTTCAAACTCTAATGCTGTAACAACTCATTTTCACATTACCATACTGCAATGTAAGTCTTTTCTTATGTATAACATAACATTGCTTATCTGAAAGATAAGAAATTTAAAAAAATGCTTTTGGTTAAATACAACTTCTGATGCTACTATAAAGAAGAGCATTTTAAAATATGCTATTAATCCTAAGTGATTCAACTACTTGTTCCTGAAAATTTAACCAGAAAAAGGATTACAGTAAAGTAATTAATGAACTGAAAGTTAAAACCATAGTAACAGAGGAGATAAAGCCTAAATTACTCTTTTTTCTTCCATTACATGGTGTATGGCTTTCTCCTTCTTACATACTAGTTACTTCAAATAAAGCTGGCAGAACTCCCCTGACTCTTTCTTTCCCCTCACTGGGGAAGTGGGTTTGGGTTTAAGCCCGACCTACAATCTCCTTTCTGCTCTCTAACTCCCTTACTAGCAGTAACAAGCAACATCTGCAAAGTATCAATAGTGGTCTAGGAACATTCCAGCTCGGGCAATGAAACAGAAAATATGGCTCTCAGAAGGCCTTACTAAGATAAAAAAATGCAGGGGAGAACTGCTAGCAAACAACCCATTTTGCCACTGCTTGGGTCCATCGGAGGGAATAGTGGCACTTACAAAGCAGAAGCAGACTGCAGCTTCTCGAGCCTGAACTGCCGACAGTGCGAACCGCGACACCCAGGTGCCAGAACACTGCAGCTGAAGCGAGGTGCGACAACGGGCTGTTGCCATCCACGGCAGCGCCACCGCCAGGGACTGGGGCGTATCCTGGGAATGTCTTCAACCTCAATGCACGTGCCATTGTCATGGCCCCCACACTGCAGTGAAACCTCCGAGTCAGTGCCACAAAGCACCGCTCAGCCAAGATAGGAATGAGTGAGCAGCAGTCCCAGCAGAGCTCTACCCACCAACACAGGAACGAAGGATATTCTCAGGATGCTGCAGATTCTTTGTGGCAAGTACCTTTCTCACATTTTGTAATTCTTCGCTTTTCCCTACTTGTCTGTCTTTTCTCCTTGTTCTCTTATTTGACAGTGAACGAAAGTGAATTACTGTTTAGATTACCATCATTTGACCTCTTTTGTTGCTTAATCTTGCTCCTGGTATATTTGAATTTCCCCACCTCCATGTTAGGGTGGTGGACGGCTTAGGGCACACTCCCAGACTGGGACATATGCCCAGTAAAAGGACAAAAAAAAGGAAAGGACAAAAAAAGAAAGGGACAAAGGAAAAAAAATTCCAAGTGAATACCTCTATGCAAAGAGCTGAAAAGTCTGCCTTTTTAATATCATCTTGTGTCCAGATTAAAACTTCAATTCTGCCTAAACCTTCACATGATCACCTGATCATCTACTTCCCTCTGACCATACCTGTTGCATGCCCAAACAAAAAATTTCCTACTCATTCTGACCTTTTAAGCTCTGACTCCTGAACTGTCTTCCCTGCTACTGTTCAATAGTAGCAGTAACTGTGTTTCTTAAGTGTGTAACTTAGCTCTAAGAATCTTTAAAATCGAAGAATTGTATGTAGATAAAACATAGAGGTCAAGGAATATCTTAAGATACATTCACATCCAAGACTGCAGCTAAAGCAATATGTCCATTCACCTATGCACTGAATAGTGCAACATATTAACAGGCTATAATACATTATTCCACTTAAAAATAATGTTGGGAAAATGGCGTATGTACTCATCAGCATTTATGTTACCTTTCCTCTTGGTTTTCATAAGCAATTACTTGCCTTCACTTTCAAGATCCCTCACTGCCTACAGTCATCCCTCATGCTTGTGGGCAGGTGCTGGTGATGTAGGTGGAACCAAGTCCATCACTGCCCTGAGCTGATCTCAGCCGGTCCTGGGGAGGTGGCTGGCAAGGGGTGAACTGACTCACTTTAATATCCCACTTCACCTGGGAACAGATAGTGCCTTCACCCAAGCAGCAATGGGAGAACGTGGAGAGAGGATGGAAGGATGGTCGCGCACAGAACAAGATGCCCGCACACGGCACATGGGGCTCTGAGGCAAAAGAGATGCCAGAGTTAAGGACGGACAATGAAAGAGAAGACACACAAGCCACTGCCCAAGCCAAGCTCCAGCCCAGAGGAGTTGCCTCATGTTGAGGAGTACATTTAGTGAAGGTAGCTCATGTCATTGCAGACTGAACTGTAAGTGGCAGGAGCCGGAGGCAAGAGATCTTGAACTTTGCATAAAAGAGTATGGTGGCCAGCCAGGTGAGTGGACACTCAGAGACAGCAGGAGCCAAGGCATCAACTGGAAGACCCAACAACTTCCAAGCTTAGCCTGTGAGAGTATAAATGTCCAGGGCTTCCTTTGTCCGGGGTCCCTCCCAGGAAGCACCCAACTCACACTGTTATTCCATGGTTGCATCATGATTAAATTATTTTAAGGATCAAGCTGTCTGAGATTGCTAACAGAAACTCAGGGTCAAGGCAGAAAGGAAACCTTGTCTGACTGTATGAGTGTGGTGTGTGCAGGGAGTCAGCAGGGCACGCAGTGGGATCACTAGAGCTGTCTGCTGCAAAGGGTCTCAGCTCCAGCTCAGGTGGTAGCAAGTGTGACTGTCAGAGCAGCTCCTGGATGGTCAGGCATGGAAGTTCCCTTAACACCAAGCACTGGCAGCAGGGAAAGAGAAGGTATATGTAGGGGTAGGGTTGCAGGGCATGGAGGAGCTCATATGATACCTGCTGAGTAAGAAACAAGGAACAGCAAAAACAAAGTAACCACTTCACACCCCACTGTCTCCTATAGCACCAGGGGACACACTGTAATGTAAAGAGAGGATCATGTTTCTCCAACAATTTTTTTTTTTGTCCTTGTTTGGTGGAGGCTGAGAAACTGATTTCAAGCACTCTGCTACCCTTAAAACAAATACTAGCTTCCCCATAAACTCCCCAGCAGTCCCAGGTTCAGCTGAGATAGCGGTAATTCTCTTCTTCATAGCTGGTACAGTGCTGTGTTTTGCATTTAGTATGAGAATCATGTTCAAAACTCACAGATTTTTTAGTTGTTCCTAAATAGTGTTTACTCTAAACCAAGGAAAACACTACTTAGTAAAAACGATAACAATGTTATCAACAGGATTCTCATAGTAAATGCAAAACACAGCACTGCACCAGCTACTAAGAAAATTAAATCTATCCCAAGGGAAATCAGGACATTACACACATTAACATCCATTCCTTCCCTGACTAAAATATCCCAAAGTCCTACTTCTCAAGAAACCTCAGCTGTTAAATAAAGCCTTTTGCAGATGTACTCTATTGGCACCAACAAGGACTACCCACAAGTAAAAACAAACGCTGGCTAAAGGGCTTTATTTGCTCCAAGTAAAACTTGCTTTTAATAATGCCTAGCACAGAGAAGAAGGAGAAGACTATGAAAAGGAAAGCCTTCTACAGTTGAAGGGCAAATTCAGAAGAAAATGTGCATGAATCTACTGCTTAACTTCATTATATCTGTAATTCAAACTGATCCAACCTTCCTGCTCAAGCAGGGCAAAGCCACAGCTGGCTGACCAGGACCATGTCCAGAAGACTTCTAGGTATCTCCAAGAATGGAGACTTCACAGCCTCACTAAACAACGTGTAGCAGTGCTCAGTGACCCTCACAGGAAAAAAAAAAAGCTTCCTTATATTCAGAGGGAACGTCCTGTGTTTCCGTTTGTGCTCTTTGCCTCTGGTCCTGTCACTGGAAACCCCTAAAAAGGGTCTGACACAGTCTCTTGGCAACCTTGCCTCACAGATTTGTATAAATTGAGGATATTAGACATAAGTTCACCAGGGCTGAGCATTCCCAGCTCTCTGAGCTTCTCCTCACAGCAGAAACAATCCAGTCCATCACATTCATGGCCCTTCATGGATCTCTCTGTCAAGTATGTTCATGTTCCTCAATTTGTATTGAGCAGGCCAGAATTGGATGCAGGACTCCAGTTAAAACATTCTCACTAAGAAAAGTTTCTTCTAGTAACTTTACGGCTCACTTAGAGGAACAGGATTTAAACGTGGCCTGTGGGAAAAAAACCTTTTTCTTTCTTTTCAGTAAAGAAAAAGGGGAAAAAACTGCAAAGAATAACCCAATGGCCCTAGACAGAACCTGACCAAGAAAGACAGTGTGAAAAGTGCTACCGCTGAAGCTGAAGAACCTGAATGGAACTCAAAAGGTAAAAGGACTTGCAGAAAAGCTGTAACACTAAGAAAGCAGTCAGCATCTATCTCCTGGCAACATGTTTCGTGTCTTTTCCCAATTGGAGAGGTATCTAGGACTGTCTCAGATGCTACTGATAGCACTGCTTAACAGAAGTGACTGATTTCTGCAGTGAAACAAAATATTAGACGAACTTTTTACTGTTGATTATTTATACACAGATTTTAACCTAGTTAGAATGACTGGTAACACACAAGCTATAGCTCACAACTAGAGAGCATCCACAGAGCATCTCTTTTCAATTGCCACAATAAGGACAGTGAAAAGGTAAATCAATTTGTATCTTACAGTAGCAGAAAGAATCTGTCTCTTATTACTACAGTCCTTCCCACTCTGGTGTGGGGATTAGCATCTCTCCATATCCCAAAGAGGAAAGTGTACACCTGGAATACATCACCTTCTGACAATACTTCAGAAACTCCTTAAATCTTTATCCATATTCTCCTTCAAACTAGAAACACAGTAACATGGGATATCTTATGAAGCAGGAATTAATTGGTGCTGAAATGACAACCTGGCATGTTGTGCAAAAGCAGCAAATAAAAACAGATGACAGCAATTCTTATTATTATTATTGCAGCATTGCCTAGAAGACCCAATGTAATCAAGGTCACTATACATTCAGTGTACATAGCAAAACTAAAAGCTCACAGAATGTCCAGAGCAAGCAAAGACAAAATGAGCAAGAGAATTTCTTTGTCTTCATATTAAATGTGGGTCCTTTTATGGGTAGCATTGCATAGCTCTGGTTTAAGCTTGGAAGTCTTACAAAAAGGGCAGGAAATGAACTACTGATGGACAAAAATTGAATCAAGTCATGTGACAGGGGCTAAAATGCAAACATCACATTGCTTCCAAATGCTAGAATGAAAATACTGCACACCAAGAAAGCATGTACTGAAATATCACAAGGATATTTGTGGACGTAGGTATTTGGTTTTAGAATACAAAGGGCAGAGTGACTGAGACTTCAAGAAACCCACCATTTTTCAAGCACAGTCGCACAGTTACAAATGTATTTCAGGAATACATATAGTTGTAAGTATGTATGTATTTCCAGTTAAACAACCCCATTTCTTTTTATGCTATCGATACTAGACATCAGTAATAAACAGTATTTAAAGTTTTGTAAATATATGAAATTTTGTCTAACCTGCAGTTAAACAGGAGTAGTAAGTCATTACCCTGTGTAAGGAAAACACTTATTGCATTTCCCCTCCTTCCCCCAAAGCAACAAATATTTGCAGAGTCTGCATAGCTTACCTGCTGATGAGAGAATTTCACTTTGGGATTATTGTCAATTTCCCACAACCCTTCATTAAAACCCTTTCTTTTATTTGGTTTGCCATATTTATCTTTATTTTCTGAGTAAGGAAATATGTCCTTTGGTCCCAAAAATGCCCTTAAGGAAAGAAAGAACAAAATTCACATTTTAATTGGCTAGTCTTTTCAAAGAAGTTAAGCACAAAGTGTTATTAAATATTAAATTCATTACTACTGTAACAACTATTCTGCTAGAGTCCTTAGTTTTCTAAACTTTCACCTGCAACAGCCCAATGTTTCCATTACTACCACCACACATAGAGACTTCCCTCCTTCGCAGAGCACTGTGTATTTGGGCAAGAGACACTCAACACTGCATCTTAATATTGCAGCTAACAAATTAACCAGCTACTGTGAACTGGATCAATTAAAAACTAAGTAGCCTACAAACAAATAGAAAGAGCAATTGCTTCCTTACGGAAGAAAACCATGCTTAAATGTTAAGAATAAAGCATCCTTGAATAATTCATTGTGTTGGATGTGAAAAAGCACCACCTGAATACACTGACTGTCCACATATTTTTAAGAATGCTATATAAGAATGTAATTAATTCAGCACTAATTCAGTAGTTTTTCAGGGTCTGACAACAGGACCTCTAAACTTGGTTTATGAAATTTAAACAATAAAGACTTTCTTATTTTAAGCTTCTCCCCCAGTCATTTTCTTGTTGAAGTAAACATGACAATTGTTTTATTTTTAAGATACTCTTGGAACAGTCTTGACGCTGACCACATATCTTTTCCAGACAAAAAAAACTCTCCTATGCCTACTGTATGCTGTTGAACGAAAGCTTTTACCTATCAGCTTTTCTCATATGACAAAGTCACAGTATTCACTACTAGCATCTCCAAGTCTTGAGAAAACAAGGTACCATATTACTGAGAACCAATATTATGGTTTATGCAGAACATCGAAGTCTATTTCATTTCTGCTCTACTTTCATGGCCTTTCAAAGTTAAGATATCAGTGTAACCATCTATCTGCTGCTAACAGATGAAGACTACACTTTGGTGGTACATTCTCTGTTTCAAACCATGCCTAGACTCTGTGTTATTGCAAATACATTACATCCAACTCTTTGAGAAGTTGTGGATACTTGCTTTCTAAAATACCATGGTAAAGTTAAACAGATACTTCTAAGCTCCACTCAGCTATTTCCTTCATTATCCTTAAAAAAAACAGCAGCTACTTCAAACTTATACCCCACTAAGAGGAGGGGAGAAAAAAGAAAAACCATATTGTCTCATAGAAAGCTTAAACATTTTCTACTCTAGCAGTAAACACTCATCTATGTCCACAAAGTATTAAGTAAGCCACTGTCAGATTAGACTGCAAATCAAACACCTCTTGGCAAGAAATAGTTAAGAGAGGATTCAGCCAGTGTGGGAAACATGCACCTGCAAAGCTTATTTACCCAGACCAAAAAGATGGGGAGGGAGAGAGGGCAACTGGAAGAGACAAAAATAGGAAAAACATTGCCTCTCTTCTTCCCTGTTCTCGGAAAGGAAGCATTTTTCCAGTCTCTAAGCCCTTGCCCATATTGTCAGGCATTGAAAAACACCCAAGAACAGCTACTGTTAAAAGGTTATGAGGCTTACTAGGCTGTTGCAGTTTAATCCTCCTGTACCAAAAAAGAAAAAGGAGAAACTGAATGAAAAGAGATTACCCTAATACATAAGTCCAGAAACTAGAGTTCAGTGTCTGTGACCAAACAAAATTTGTACTGATATGATCTACTGCCACAACATATCCAAATAAAGTGTTTATTAAAATAGTATTCATTTTATTACTTTCCCTAGGTAGTAACACATTCAGTTGGGGTTTTTTTACAAAACTTAAGAGCAAACAAAAAACTGCAAAGTACACGTTAATACTTACTTACAGTAATTTCATAAACTGAATTAATATTATTTCTAAAAGTCAAGTAAGAATTATTCCCAAGTCAATCTTGCTTTCCTTTTCCCCTATGGTTCCTTTTTCCTGTTGTAACCATCCACATAGCCTGAAATCCTGTCATCCTTTATACAGGACTTTTTAGCATGATAAACAGACTATGTGGGTTTCCAGAGTTGCCACTACTTACAGTAAGATAGGCTGTATATATATAGCCTACTAAAATGCTGAAAGTAGAGTGCCTAACTTTGCACGATGTGTAAGCCTTAACTGTGAGAAGCACAGCACAGAACAAGTTTACCAAATTTATTTTAATTCCCATGAAAAAAGTACAATAAATTGTTAGCTCTCCATAATTCCTGATGGATCACTGAAGTCACTATTTACAGCTAAACACCTAAACAAAACTACATGCCATGGAACAGCAGTCTCCTTCTGTCACCTCATCTGTTCCTTCGTATTGTTATTCACAGGTATCTGCTGTAAGGAATAAGTGAGACGAAGAATTATTAAAGTTTCACCTGTTACGACTCTACAGAGCTTAAGATAAGCAACGTGCTTAACAAACAGGAGACAGCTGGGTCATGGAACACCCTATACGTTCCAATGTGTGTGAAACAGAGGTGAGAAGTTTCTCTTGTATTCTATGGATTTCTGAAATGTAGTAACCTGGAACCTAGACCCTAACAAACACCAGATCGCAGCAAAACTTTATTTTGTAACTACATCAGAGTGAGGAACAAACATTTCAAATTACTCATGCAAACTATAAAAAAAGCCCCCAGTCACCAAACCTTTCAAACTCAAACCTCTCATAGGAGCCCTAAGCTAAATTTGAAGCAGGATATAAAACTTCTCAAAACTTACACAGGTGTTTTTAAAGTTTTAGATGAAGAGTTATTTCTGTCTCCCTTACATTCAATCTGCATTCCTGAAATTATTTACAACTGCACAAAACCCCAGTGCAACTCGGAATGATACATACTTCACCAAGGGCAGAACCAAAGCAGTATTGCGTTACAGTTACCAAAGAGAAGGTTCCGTTCTGGAAAAAAGGTAACCTAGCACATTTAAAATGATACTTAAATCAACTGACAAGACAAGCTTTGCAACCTTGAATCGAATTCCAGGAACTCCTCTTTATCCACAAAATTACACACACACAAAAACCCCAATCAAACTAAAAAAATTTGGTCATTGAAAGATGAGATTAGCTAAAAACAAATTACATGAGCCAAGCATATAGATACCTTTTTCATCACAGAAATAGGTTTTTAAGAAAATAACAAGTAATGTCAACAGCAGGGGATGCTTACTCTTTCATTCAATAGGGCAATGTATCTTGCCTTAGCAAAGCTTACTAAAAGATATATACAAAGTACAGATTAAAGCAATTTCAACAGATTTAATAAAACGAAAGAAAAGCAAGATCTTTCCACAAAATGTGAGAAATGGACAACTTCTGCACACAACTTCAATCTGCCATTTTATTAAGAAAAACAGAAGAATTAAAAGCACACCAATATAGTTTTAAATTGCTTGGGTTTCTTTTAGAAACTCAAACAACAAATGGAGTACTGAATCTAATGATGCCTTAAATCTAGACTAACCCAACCAGTCATGCTATAAAGTAACACAGTAATTTTCAAAAACACAGAACTGCATAAACCCCAGAATATTTTCTATTAAATTCAACAGTGGAAGACTTACAATCTCTCAAAGCAAATATCACTGCAAAACACTGCTCAAAGTACCCAAAGATCAGTATTTTGCAGGTTGATAGGTAACTGCACTTGCTCATCTCTCTCCAGATAATCATAAATCTACCACCCACAATCTAAAACCTCACCAGAAAAAAACCAAAAAAACATACAACAAAACAACCCCAGTACAACCCCATGATTATCTGCCCATTTCTCAAATTTTGCCTATTTTACTTTCTTTGAAAATACAGTATTGATAATTTTGAGGATATACAGGACTATAATTAAACTCATGACAGAAGAAAAGAAAAACCAATCAGCCACATCACTGTGGGTATGATTTTTTTCTTCTGATGAGCGAAGTGTTCATGTTATGGTTATGGTCTACCATTCACTTGAACAGCTTAAGCAAATGCTAGAGAAGCATGTCTTGACAAAAGAGATAATCTAGGAAGACATGCTAATAAATACCATAGCTTGGAATACACTACATTCAGAGAAGATAACTTTTTGTCACAGCCTTACAAAATGAAAAAAAAATACAACCCTGAAATATAAAGGACTTACGTCTCATGGGTGCCAAAAAAGAAAATAGGCATTTTATTCATAGGAGGTTTTACTGCTCCATCAGGAACTTCATCCACCTAAGAAAAACACAGCCTATTATAATTCAAATCAAGTAACAGTCAAGAACAGTTTAGGAGGAAATATGTAAAAATTAAGCATTAAAATGGGAATAAAAAAAGCCACAGAGAAGTAAAGCAGGAATTGAGATATCTTTTTAACAGTATGTAAAAAAAATAGCAGAATCAAAACCAGTATTAGCAACAATAAAAAACTACATTACTTTCAGTTTATAGAGATACTTTTCACAGGACAACTTCCTTTAAAAAGAGAGATTACAATGTGTTACAGGTAAAAGGCACCATTGAATTTCACCCACATACTCCCTCGTCCATAATGAAAAGCAACAGCAAGACTTTCCACCCTTATGCTGACCTGATAATTTGTGAAAGCCCAAATGTGAAGTACTATGAAAAGGGTAATAAACTTTAAAAGAAACCCAATTCCTAAGTCAGCATCTTAGCTAAATACCTTTTTACCTCCATTCCCACATCCAACAAATGACCTACAGAAGTCCCAGAACTTGGCATGCCTCTTCCACGGGAGCACAGAGAATACAAAAAAGGACTGGACAAGTTACCACATACACTTAGCGTATTTAACACAAAGCACCGTAGACATAGCCCACTTAGGAGTAACCCTGCCATAAATTCGTAGGGTTTTTTTGCCAAGAGCAGCTATTTGGGTACATCATTTTTGTAGAGCTGTAGGGGCCCACACAGCTCATGTCATGCTACCATGCACCAGTCTTTATTCCGTAAAGCCGCGTTACACTAACTAGGACAACTAACGACTACTTGAGAGGGCTACTTGTTACGGATCTGCAATGTGACTGCAAACCCACTTCTACCTCCGGGAGCCCAGCCGTGTTCCCCCTCACAGGAGGCGAAGCTGACGGCGCTGCTCAGCACAGGTGTGTGTGAGCGCAGCCTGCAGAGAACGAGGCAGGGGGAGGAGGGGGGAGCCTTACCCTGGCCGGCCAATGGGGATAACCTTTCATCTTGGCGAAGATCAAGTCCCCGGGTTTGAAATCTCGGCTCATGTTTTCTCACCGACGTGACGCCCTGCTGCCGCCAGGCGAGCCGGGCTGAGAGAAGGAAGGGTTCTGCGCCTCCAGCAACCACCGAGGCACTGCCAGCCACACGAGGTGCCACTCGCTGCCGGGATAAACACACCGGGGCGAGGGAGCGCAGAGAAGGGCAACACAAGAAGGCACGTCACCAACGGCAGGTGGTCCCCGGCGCTGCGCCCTGCCCGCCCTTCACCCCTGCAGAGAGACCCCCTGGGCACTCCCCAGCTTCAGCCCGCGCCCGAGGGCAGAGCCAGGCCGCCCGCGGCCAGGAGAGCCGCCCGCCACCTTGTCCCGATCTCCCGCGTCCCCGACGGGCCACTCGCTCCCTCATGCACCCGGGCACGATGGCGCGAGAGCGCTGCAGGGGGGCAGGAGAGGGGAGGGAGGGGGCGCGCGGAAAAGAAACTCCGCCCGCCCCCCCGCTCTCTTCTCCTCCATCCATCCCTCCATTCCTTCTTTTCCCTCTCTCTCCTCCCTTCCCCCTGACCCCTCGTCCTCTCTCTCTCACCAGCCCGCCCGCCCGCCCACCGCTTCACCAGCGCCTGTGCAGCCCCCCCGCTACCAACCGCGCTGGCGCCCGGCCCGCCCCCCGCCGCGGGAAACACGGTAG
>WEKY01058226.1:14818-30122 GCA_013390045.1 Picathartes gymnocephalus
ACGCCGCACTAGGGCGGCGGGGGAGCTCCGGAGTGCCGGCGGGGACTCGGCGCAGGCCCGCCGTAAGACAGACGGCTCGGCTCCCGCCTTCACACCCGTGGCAATGCGAGCAGCCACGAGGGGAAAGAATCCGCCAGACCCGAGGCAGGACTGGAGAAAGGAATGGGTAAAGCGTCGTTCGCTCCCTCTCCCCGCAGTTGGAAAAGTGGTTCGTTCCTCTCCCGGTGGGGGCGGAGCGGCCGCGGCGCCGCCGGAGGGAGCGGAGGTGGACGAGGAGGAAGAAAAAGGGAGGAGGAGGAGGCGCCGCAGCGGCGCGGCTGTGGGAGCACCCTCGGCCGCGTCTGCGGGAGTCGAGCTGAGGCCAGCCAGGCACACGGGCGAACGGGCCCTGCTCAGCCACTGACCGGCTGACGTGGTTAATGAGCGCCATCCTGTCCTCCTTCGCTAACCTGGCGGGTGCGAGTGGCCCCGCGGGTCCCATTGTGTGTCTCACGCCCCAGGAGCTGTGAAAGAGAGCTGTCCCCTTCCTGGGCTTCTCATGCCTTTTTTGCTGCCGGCCCCAAAGCTGCCCGTGGTACCCGGGTACTCCCCAGCCATTTGCTTGATGTCTTGGCTTCCCCATGGTTTTATTTTCAAGTCTGTAATAGAGTCCTTACCTGCTACTTAGTCGCCATTAACTCCTGGGTTTGGAGGACGTTTTCTTTGGTTTGGTTGGTTGGTTGGTTTTGTTTTTAAACTAGGATTACTGCTAATTCTGACTATGTTACTCCCCTTGTCCTCTCCACATCTATTCTCTCCTGGCCTGTTTACCAATCCACATTAAGCTTCCTCCTCACCTCGCATTTCAAGCCACTGTGCCCTCCTCTCCTGCTTCTGTCAGCTGATCTCCTTGCTGAGTGCATCAGCTACCGCCAGCCTCCCCGCAAATATCTTTCTTCAAAGAGAAGACCTCAAAACCAGATATAAACCCACTACCTTCTTTCTAACGGCCTGCCTGTCCTGTTGTATCTAATTCTAGTTCTGCTTGCCTGTCTCTGTGGCTTTAGTCCTATGCGATGGCCCTACACAGCACCACTTGCAAGTCACAGTATACTATGTCTGTGCCATACAATGGGTACCCAAACCAGTAGAAAGCTGAAAGAGTGGCACAAAAAATTACTCCTTACATTGTTTCACAGGGGCAGACCTAACCATTTTGTGCTCAAGTTTTCATCCTTGGTGTGTGGCCTGATGCACAAGTTTTACAGGTCAGTTTTCTGCCACCTGCTCTCTGTGTTACTCGAATATAAAAGTAAGTCCTTTTGAGAAGAATCATCTTACCATTATCAGTTTCGATACTGGAACTCAAGTCAGGCCCAAAACACCCACTGCAGTTGCCACAGAGCAAATTGTGATTTGTTCTAGGCTTTCTCCTCCTTAAATGCAAAATGTTGCTTTCTAAACGTTAACTGTAAAACTTCATATCATCTGTGTTAAGCAAGAACAAATTGCAATTTTCTGATGGCTTAAACAAGTCAAGTTTGTTTGATTTTCTTGGAGGTGGCAAAGCTCGTATCCCCAACATCAACTTTCTCATTAAAAAAAAAAGTCATCAATATATTAAGACAGATAAAAAACTTTCTTCCTATGTAGAAATGAATGACCACTTGGGGCAAAAGTCCCCATCCCTGGTGGTATTTAAAGGACATATAGATGCAGCACTTAGGGACATAGTTTAGTGCTGGCCTTGGCAATGCTGGGCTAATGGTAGGACTTGATGACCTCAGAGGTCTTTTCCAACCTAAATAATTCTATGGTTCTGTATATGACATGTATTTTTCAGTATGGGAGGAAAGAAAGGTGTTTGTTTTTTCATTAGTTGAGGCCATTTTTCATATTCATTTTTGACTACTCATCAGGCAACAGCAGAGAGGATGTTCTCTTCACTCTGTATTTTTGATCAAAAAAACCCCAACCATGCTGTTATTAAAAGAACTGCAACATAATGAAATTTATTTTTGTGAAGCTGGGAACTTATTTCCTTTGGCACAAGACATCTATAATAACTGCACGATGGAGAAGCAGAAAAACCATACGTAAAAGCCAATTATAGAAATCAAGTCAGACGTTAGAAATTAAGTTTTGAGTCTTTATCTCAGAGGGTGAAAATATTTTTCTTTTTATTATAACTTTGTACCTTGAAGGCTATATCACTGACATGTTACTGCTATTGTCCACTTTTCTAGGATATTGTGGGGTGGATTTTATTCACTCACTCTCTTACACAGTTGTTGTTTGACATCATGTATGTTTACATCTGGGTCTGGAAATCTCTCAGTTGAGATGTTGCCAAGAACCTTTCCCTTTGTGCCGTGAGGCGAACAGAAGGGGAATGGTAACCTTGTTACCAGTCTCCCTCATCCACCCCTCTGGGATTTTTGTCCCATGGCCTCACAAAATCATTTACCTATTTGTTTCTCTTGATAATCTGGATGAAGAATGTGCCGCTCTGAATTCGAGGACATCCACATCCCAATCTGGCTCTCGCGTCAGTCGGTCATTTTCATTTCCCGTACGCACATTATGTTTTTGCAAGTCAGACTGCCAGGGACGTGCCCGGGGCTGGCTGCGCGGCTGCCGGCCGGCCCTCAGGCGGCGCGGGCGCTGTGTGCGGGGGCTGTGTACGCTGCCGGACCGCCCGTCGCTGTCGTTCCGCCGCGGCCGGAAGTTGCCGTTGGGAAGGCGCCGGCCGCGTCCCTCCTGGCGGGACCTGGAAACCGCGCGGCGCTTCCCGGGGCTTCCCGGCGCTTCCTGGCACTTTCTGGCCTTTTCCGGGCCTTCCCGGCGCTTTCTGGCGGCCGCGTTCTCCCCGGCTGCCCGGAGTGGCCTCGGGGTGCTGCCTCTGGAGCTCTGTTCTGACCTTGTTCCCTCACCCGTCCTGCCAGGTAAAGCGCCGGCGTGCGCTCAGCCAGCGCCGCTCCGGGGCCAGCGGAGCGAAGGGATGGTGCTGCTTTGGACTTTAGCTTGCTTAAAATTTTTCATCCTGCGTTAGTGAAAAGCTAGAGGTTCGTTCAGCCGAGACTGGTGAGCTTTTATAGGTTGCAGCACAGATGTGGTAGTTCTGCCTGGCTTTGTGTGTTTTAAGTTAGTCCATCTTGGTTAGACGTAATTTGCTGGAAGGGACCTTAGAGGTCCTCCAGTTAAATTTCTTCTGCCGTCGGCAGGGACACCTCCCACTAAACCAGGTTGCTCAGAGCTCCATCCAGCCTGGTCTTGAACACTTCCAGGGATGAGGCAGCCACAGCTTCTCTGGGCAACCTGTTACAGTGCCTTACCACCCTCACAATAAAAAATTTCTTCCCCATATCTAGTCTAAACCAATGGCCTTCATAAAGTTAGTTAAGCGTATTCAGGAGTTCGTGAGGAGAATATGACACAAGTTTTGTAGGTAACATCCATCGAATGTATTGCCTCCTCAAGCAAAAACTTCATAAGTATTTTGTTTAGTTGTGGGCCTCTTACAAGCCACTTCATGCCCCTTGATTTTTTTTTTCCCTAATTGATATAGCATGCTTTTGGAATGAATCCATTTGTGTGCTAGTAAACTATGGATGTGCATCTTAGCAGAGAAATGTTGTACATGCAAAATCATTAGGGTTCCCAGAAAACAGTCATTAAATATTGTGTCCCCTCCACCACGCCCCCAAAGTAATTAAAATACTTACAAGCAATTTAAGAAGGTTCTAAAACTTCAAAGTGGTGTGGATGTGTCAGGAGATTTTGTTTTGAGACAGATTTTGTTCTCTGCTGCACGTATTTAGTTGCACCTTNCTGCGCGTTTTTAGTTGCTTTTTTTTTTTTTTTTTTTTTTTTTTTTCTTCTGTTCAGATTTTGGTATAAAGCCAAATATATATATTTGGTAATAAATATTAAGAAAAGGGTGGTATGAAAAACTAGTTTCTTAGTGTTCAGAGCCATATCTCTGGTACAATTGATAGAGGTAGTTTCCTATACCAGGATACCTCATTTTCTGTTTTATCAAAGCTATTAATCTTTTTTGAGTATGGTACTACAAGTACTTTGTCAAGATTTTCTTCTCTCATGTAAAGTTAAAGTTTTCAGTGTGCAAGTCACCAATAATTTAATGGAACTTAACATGAAATCATACTACAGTCTATACTTTAAAAATTAGGTTTTTAACTATTTTCTCATTTGAGATGGAAAGAAAGCTGTGTTGTTTTCTCTAGGAGTGTGGGTGACTTGCGTGGCAATTACTGTGTTTTGAGTGTTATGAACACATGCACCAAGGTGAATTCTGATGAGTAGATGGCAAAACCCACAAAGGATACTTCTAGCTATTCTATATGAATATACTGCTTTTCTGTAAAGACAAAACAAACAAACAAGAAAACCCCAAACCAAAAACTCAGAGTTTTTAGAAATAAGTTTATTTTTGCCACATTTTCTGTTAAAATTGTAGATTGAAGCAGAAATGCATTTTTTCTTCTCCATATTTCTAGTGCAAGTTATTAGCAACTGGAATGAATAAAATTAGTTTATTTTAATATATTACACCAATTGCTGCCATTGGGGACCACAATATGAAAAGGCATTAAAGTATTAGAGAGTGCTTAGAGGAGGGCTACAAGGTTGGTGAAATGCCTGGAGGTGAAAGCCTTATGAGGAATGACTGAGGTCACTTGGTCTGTTCAGCCTAGAGAAGAGGAGACTGAGGGGAGACCTCATTGCAGTCTGCAGCTTCCTCACAAGGGCAAGTGAAGGGACAGGCACTGATCCTTTATCTCTGGTAACATCGACAGGACTTGAGGGAATGGCATGAAACTGAGTCAGGGAAGGTTTAGCTTGGATATTCAGTAAAGGTTCTTCACCCAGAGGGTGGCTGGGCACTGGAACAGGTCCCCAGGGCAGTGGTCACAGCACCAGCCTGACAGAGTTCAAGAAGCATTTGGACAATGCTCTCAGGCACACAGTCTTGGGGTCTCCTGTGCAGGGCCAGGAGTGGGACTTGTTGATTCTAATGGATGCCTTCCAACACAGCTTATTCTATGATTCTGTGAACATGTGGCTGCAAGCCAGGGGTGGTAAAGATGGAGTCCAGGCTAGTTTTCTGTTTTGGACTTTAATAGGGATGTCTATCTGGTATCAGGTTCAAAAACAAACCTTTATATCTCATTAATATTGACTGTTGAATACAGCTTATGTTTCATGTTACCTTGCTTTAATTAATGAAAAGAAGTCATTAATGAGTTTGCTGTGCAACTTGAAATAAACAGTGGATTTTTTTTAAGGTCTGCATTATAAATATGTTGTCTATATTGATTTCTTTTTTATTGTAACACTAAATTAATGACTTTTTCTAAAGGTGAGTGGAGTTATAGTTCAATTTAGTGCTCCTCCTGTATAGTCCTAACCATTGCTGATTTATCTAATACAGTAAAAATACGGTCAAATAGAAAATTCCAGGTTTGTAAAACACTTGGTAGACTTGCTGTGTTAAAGGCTGTTATCAGACAGCAAACCTAGTACATGTAATCATGGTATACACATTTATCTTCAGTAGAATTATTTTGAATAGAAATGGAGTTTTTAATATTCTTACGAGATAGAGGAACAGGATGTGTGAACAAAATATTTTTTACTGATATTCTGAAAACCTTGGCAGGGGATATTCTGCTATGTTACTATATATGTATATATTAATCTACAGTATTTAAGCTTAGAGGACTAGAAGTACAATTCTCATAGTTGTCTAAAACTGTAAAGTTATGGCTGGTAATTTTTCACATGACATAGTAGTAACACTGTTTTCTAACTGCTTCTGAGTATTAACAAATGATTCTTTCACTGTGTTGCCAAATAAACTAAAGCATTTCTCTGTTACAGATTTTAATGTTTCTATGATACGGAAAAATCATCTTGGAAGCCTGTCAAGTAAACGTATGCAGTCAATGATTCATTCTCCAGAGTTTATAGTTTATGCAGCTTAAAAAGCTGCCTACTGGCCATCATGAGTTCATCCTCTGCAGTCAACTGCCCTGTCACAGGAGCTAGAAAGTGAGCTTCATTTCTGTATTTTTAAGTCTAGTAATAAGGTTCCAGTTTTTGTGGTTTATTTTCTAGATCTCTGAAATTATGTAATTCAGACTGAAGAAGAACCAGATACTGTGTGATACACGCAAGCTACACTGTGTCAATACGGTTATTAGCTCTTAGAATTATGGCATGACCAGGGTTGGAACAGACCTGAAAGATCATTGAATTCCAACCCCTTGCTCTGAACAGGGACAGCTTTCACTAGATGAGATTGCTCAGAGCCCCATTCACCTTGGCCTTGAACCAACTGCCAGGAATGTGGCATCCATAGCTTCTCTGGGCAACCTCTTCCAGTGGGCTTACCACCCTCACACTAAAGGATTTTTCTAATATCTAATCAAAACCTACTCTCCTTCTGTTTAAAGCCTTTCTCCCTGGTCCTGGCACTACATGCTTTTGTAAATAGTCTCTCTCCATCTTTCTTGTAGTCTCCCTTCAGGTACTGGAAGGCCACAATTAGGTCACTCTGAAACATTCTCTTTTCCAGGGTGAACAAACCCAATTCTCTCAGCCTTTCACCAGTTCACCTCAGGAAAGGTGCTCTATCCCTCTAATCAGCTTCTTGGGCCTCCTCTGAACATGCTCCAACAGGTCCATGTCCTTCCTGTGCTGGGACCCCAGAGCTGATGCAGCCCTGCAGGTGGGGTCTCAGCAGAGCAGAGCAGAGGGGCAGAATCCCCTCCCTCCCCTGCTGCCCACGCTGCTTTGGATGCAGCCCAGGACACATTTGGCTCTCTGGGCTGGGAGTGCCCATGGCTGGGTCATGTTCAGCCTCTCATCCACCAGCACCCCCAAGTCCTTCTGGGCAGGGCTGCTCTCCATCTGTTCATGCCCAGCCTGTGTTGGTACCAGACCCTGCACTTGGTTCTGGTAAGCCTCCTGAGATTCCCATGGGCCCACTTCTCAAGCTTGTTCAGATCCCCCTGTATGGCATCCCATCCTTCAGGTGTGTCAACTGCACCACTCAGCTTGGTGTTCATCAGCAAACTTCAGAGAGCACTCGATCCTTTTGTCAGTGTCATTAATGAGATATTAAATAACTCTGGTCCTAGTATGGATCCTGAGGGACACCACTTGTCACTGATGTCCTTTGGGACTCTGAGCCATTAAGCACTATCCTCTGTCCAGCCAATCCACCTAACAGTCCACTCATCAAATCCATTTCTCCAATTTAGAGAGAAAGATGTTGTGGGGGACCATGTCAAAGGCTTTATAGAAGCCCAGATAAATGCCTTTCCTTTGTCCACTGATGTTGTCATGTGACCAGATGATAAATTGTCTGCACCTGGTGAGCTAACACAATGCTTGTTCTCCTAAAACCATTGGCCTGTGGAACTGCACAATGCCCATTGTGTAAGAAGGAGAACTGGAAGTTCACCAGCCCTAGTGCCTTGCCAGCTTGACTATGTCAGGTGTAACATTGGGGTCCCTGACCTCTATGGACTACCAGAGAGACCCCCAGGACAGAAGAATACATGCATAAAGGAGAGCGAGAATAATTTAATGATAGTGGGGAAATGATTATCATGTGTATGTTTATTCTGGGACAATCAATGAATATGCATGTAAAATACAGCATATAAACAGAAACTTTCCTGTATTCAGCCTGCAAGACTGTAGAAGGAGCTACCCCCTTGCGCATCTGGCCAAATAAAGAGCTGCTTCTTAATGCTGCATTGCTGTTAAGGAGTCTTTTATTTTACTGAATTTTTGGTAGCAGTCACTCCATCACTGCACGTCTGCATACTGGCCATCTGATGTGCAAGAATTATCACATGGGCATAGGAGACATGACAGGTAGTTTCTGTCTCCGTTTGGGAACAATGTCGGGAAGTTCCAGAAGAGTTTTCTACAATAGCTGTGGGGGTAGAGGTTTGGTTATAAGTCTTGCACATGGCTCTTATATTTTTTAACCTGATATATGTTTTTGATCTTTGGCACAGTTAAAGTAAACGTTAATTCATTGTATTTATCTTAACTGTGAGAGCTATTTGTCACTATTTAAAATCAGATTATAAAAACCCGGTTTTATAGAAATAGCAAAATTCAGTGAATAGGCACTTTGGTTACAAAATCAGGCTACAGACCGCTTCTTCAACTGCAGAAGTTTAGCATAATTACACTGCTACACAGTAAATGAAAGAAAGTTTCTCTGATGCAAAATTACTCTACATTTTCAACCAAATATGGAAGAAAAGTTAGTGAAAACTGTTTCTCTGCGATGTTCTTTGCTGGCTGTAATTAGCTGTCTTGTGAAGTGAATGTGAATTTTTGAGCGTTCTGTGATGTAGAACTCAAAAGCTATTTCATATGCTTTCTTAAAGAGTCTTAAACTACTACCAAAAATGGTGTCTCAGATAAAAGCTGTAGTTGCTAAAATATGTGTTTTCGTTCAAAACCAGTGATCAATGAACTACTAATATGTGAAAATGGAAGTGCAGAACAGTCTCTGAATTCCTCTTAGACTGCAAATCATACATGATTTGAAACTTTCTAGGGATTTTGTCTGATTTTGTGACTTAGGGTTCCAAGAACTTTATGCTCGTAGTACTTTTACTTGTAAATGAATATGGAAGGAAAACTCCTCTACATAGGTAGTATGAAGCTTTCACAAAGTACTTACTGCATGTGCTGATGATGCTGTGGAGATGAAAGAAAATATCACAGAAATGAGGTGACTAATTAAGCATAATCCCTATTTTATTTGAAAATGCTTAAGTAGACAAATAAAATAGTGAAGTGGTAATTTTATAATATTCCATCAATTTTGTTGTAGTTTTTCTTTTTCTTTAAGTTGCTGATTAGGTTCTGTAGTAAGAACAAAAATAAGCTTTTCTGCCTTATATTTTTAAGTTCTTACTAATAAGATTGTAAGTTTAGAAGCTGTGGATAAAAAGTTATTTTTAATGCTTTTTCCCCCCCGGTACTTACTGTTATGCTGTTTGTCTTGATGGTCTTATGCACATTTTTTGTTTCTGTAATGTCCCTAATTTGCTGTTACTTGTGGTATCATGTAACTTGTTTGTGGTGTTGTTTGCTTGCCCCTACTGGTCCAGTTAAGCACATAGGTAATTTTTCTCTGAGTAAGTTTTATTGTGTGGGTATCTCCATGTGTATGATTTTTTTAAAACAACAATGTTTTGCAGCTTACATAATGTGGAATGTGAGTTACTACAGAAGAGCAATGAATCGGGATTGGATGCTTTTTTAGGTCTGAGATGGAAACTTCTTCAAGCTAAAAAAGAAAATTTGGACTTAACTATTCAACACAATCAAGAAGTAAGGACTTCTTTTTCATTTGCCTTATTTTACTCTTGGAATAAGTTCGTCTTGTTTCATTGAAATAATACTCTCACATGGTGGATCAAAAGCACAGTCAGTAGCTGGAAAATATCAAGAAAGTGTCACTGTACAGACGTCTCGTACCTGTTCAAAGATACTGTTAGCACCTCTGCTGTCAATTGTTAATAGTTGAAGGTGCGGTAGGTAACAAGCACTTCTCAACAGCAAAATACAGAGGAATCTTGTGCAATGTAAGAGATGGTTTGTTTGTTTGTTTGTTTAAATCCAGACAATTCAATTTTTTGTAATCACACCATAGTTGATAAACCAGTGGGAAAATATCAATTTAACTGCAGCACAAGAGCAAGTCATTGTGGGAGAAGCAGGCATCTCTTAATTTGGGTGCATACCCAGATAATAAATGGACATCTAACAACAAACTTGATTTACTGGCTGTATTTAGCCAAAACCAGATGAATGAGCACCTGCTTCTGGCAGACTGCTTAGAGCAGAATTGCCACCTATAGTAGTAATAATACTTCTTCAACAGCAGAGTTTAAACCAGATTATCAGCTGTCAGATTGGCATTAGCAAATGTGGGAAGTGTGCCTAGCAGCAATATACTTTAACTCATTACAACTCAGCACCACCTTTTCCTGTGTTTGTTAATGGGAAACTGATTTTCAAACTAAGGTAAAGATTAATTGAGTATGTTCTTAATGCTACGTCATTTCAATACTAGTTTGCTACAACAACATCAAGGAAGTCCTTTGTAATGTGGATGATTTCCCATGTATGGTGTTCTCATTTACAAGAATATTACTACTTTGTAGATATTCTGAAGGAATATGTATTTTACTTTCCACTTTCCTGTGTTGAAATATCTTGAACTTTATTTTCTGAATCCAGTTTTTGGCAGCAAAGATTGTTTCTCAGCCTGTGTAAGATTCCTTTTGGAAGCATTTTCTATTCTTTGTTGTGTATTAGCATTAATGGCATCTGTTTGACTACTGAGCATTATTGGACTGAATTTTATGCTTGTATGTATATTTGTGAGTTACTAGATGTCTGATAGTCTAGTATCCCAACATGACTGGTTTTCTGATTGTTACCAGAAAATCATCTGGAATATAATGTTTCCCTTGTGTCATTTTTTCCTCTGAGATGCAGGACGATGATAGTAATATATGGCTAATTTTTCTAAGGTTCTTAAGGTACCTGAAATTCATCTAGGAAAATGATCAGTTCGCAGAAAACAGTGAAGTATTGAAATGTGCATAAACGTGCAGTTGCAAGATTATATTTCAAATTCGAGTAAGATGGCAGTTATGGATGTGATTCCAAATATCTTTTAAAAATACTCTGTAGGTGTATTTCTGTAACGTGTTGCACTTTTTCAAGGGAATATTGTTAGCAGTTTTGTGAAATTTATTTTCTAGGTGTCCAACTATGAAAAACAGATAATCAAATTACGGTCGGAATTTGAGAGAGGAGAAGCTGTTCGACAGGGTCTGGAGTATGAATTGGCAGTTGCCAGAAAAGGTGCCCATCTGAAAATGTGTACTGCAGAAGAAGAGTTAAGTGATGCAAAAAACAAACTTGTTGAACTGCAAGGTAGGTTTCAAAGAACTAAAGATGAAATAAAGGCTAAATCTGTTCCATGTCACTAAGGTAAGTCAGAAGCAAGGACTGAATTAAATTTTCTAGTTACTACTGTTTTTCTTGAATCTATCTTGTCTTCCCATCTCTTACCCATCTGCTTTTGAAATCTCGTAAGAGTTCACAAAACTCTTACTGTCTCATATGTGGATTAAAACTAACTGGCTAAACCCTCCAACCCTTCTTTCCTCTTGCCCATCACCTTCTGTTATTTCTTCTTCAGTGCTGTCTGTGTACAGAATTGTAATCGTGGCTGTCTGCACATCTGGGTTATCTCTGTGTCCAGTTGTTCTTCCTTTTCCATTTCAGAGGGAAAAAAAAAAAAGAAGAAAAAAGAATAGAAAAAATTAATTCCTGCTTATTTGTTTGCACTATTCCCAGGAGCTTTTCCTGGAAGTTCTTGTCATACATCTGTTTTGTTTCAACTTTTCAAATGTTTCAAGCTTTTCATTTTTCATGTCTGGTTTATTTTCTTCTCATCATTTTTGTTTCTTTTTTTATAGTAATGTGTGGTGTGACAGTAGTATGTGGAAGGGAAGGTTTTTACCTAGATTTTTTATTTCCTACTGCTTTTGTATTCAGAAACTCAGATTTGCTTTATACTCCTCAAACAGAGAGATTTCTCCTTCTTACAAGGAAGTTAGGTGCACTTTTAGTTACCTAAGCTAGTATATCTATTTAATCTAGTACAGGAGATTTATCAGTGAGTTTGATGAGCTGTTGATATTCAGTGAAGGGTTTGGAGTTCTCCTTGAAGATTTTAACCTTCCAAAAATGGAAACAGAATCTGGATCTTGCAAGTACTTAAAGTACCAACTATTTTTAAGATATTTGGAAAGCTGAACTTCCACTCCTTTGGAGGACACCTGAATAATCAAAAATCTTAGGGATTGCAAACACATGAAAAATAATGAATCTTATGGATTGCAATCTGGAAGAAGGCTTTTTTTTCCCCTTTGGAAATTTCTCTGTGATTGCAAATGGAAGATTTGAACTGCTAGTTTGTCACCTAGAGCGAACTTATGTTTCTTTCCATATGTGCTAGTGTCCTTGCCAGTATAAGAGTCATGCCATGCAGGTATGGAGAGGCAGGACTCGAGGGACTGATGCTGATGGAACCACAAGCACAGTGAACCCAGTCTGCTGGGCTGCCTGTCACTTTCTTGAATGGACTGGGCTTGCGGGTGGTGAGGGGACTGGAGAACAAAAAGTGAATAGGAGAGGCTTTGCAGAAGCAAGGGATGTCTTCTTAAATCCATGTGTGTGTTAGTTTCTTTCAATACCATAGTCAGTTGATGATAAATTCCATTGGGTGAAATTTCTCAAACTTCTTATGTCTGTGACAAGTGACAAGAAACCAAATTATAATTTTGCTGCTTAATTTTTTAGCAATTAATAATTTTCTGCTTCTTTTCCTTTGTCACTTGGAGCCTTTCTCACCTCACATGGTGCTTTGATACGACCCCAGCATATCTCCTCAGACAGAATGCTTCATTTGTGCCTTCAGTGTTTTCTCCAGGTTGTTTTTCTGCTCTTCTTATTCAGGGTTGATTTTCTGCCTTCTGACAATCCTTTCTTATCATTGTGTTCACTGATTCTCTGTGTCATCTTAATGTGTTCTCTTGGTTTCATTCTTTTCTGACTAGGAAGAAATGTCAGGGATGGATTTGAAATAAAAACCTGTTGGAAAGTGTTGATGACTTAAAAGCCAATGCAGCTACTTGTATTCAGTAAAATGAAAACCTGTTGTAAAATATTTTCTCCCATAAAGCTGCTTACAGGTTATAAAGTTTTCTGTGGCATTTAAGCTTTCACAGAAGAGTGCGTACAGTGTTCTCCATCTCAGGTAATTTGTGGGCTGAAGATTTAAATCTCTTGAGGAGCAGTTAAGTTTCCTTGGAAAAGCTAAATCTTTGCTTGGTAACCCAACCTGCCTTAGGTTTATCTACAGTCTCTTTCATGGAACAGGTGCCTATCATTAGTGTTGTTTAAACTGAGCTCAAACTTAATTCATACAGCTAATACCTATATCAAAAATGACATTTGGAAATAAACTGGCAAAATGTGGGAGTCTGAAAATAAGTCCTCCATTCTATAAAGATGTCATTTCACAGAATCACACAATATGCTGATTCGGACCCACAGAGTTATCTCAGGTTTTTATTCTTTTCCAAGAGAAAAAAGTGTTTTAATTTTTAAAAATCTCTCAAACATTCCTATGTTCTTGTGGGAAAGATGCGATAGGGACACAAAATTTACTAGTTTCTTCGTAGTGAAGATGGTGCTCTCCAGTGCTGGAGTGTTAATGTTGTAGTGTTCCATAGGGTATCAAAATACACAGAAGAACGGATGATCATTATTTGTTTGTTTGGTTTATTCTGGAAATGTTTTGCCATGCTGCTTGTACTTTCTTTCTTTCTTTTTTTTGTAAACAATAGTATTGAATGAAAACCTTCAGCAGAAAGTGACAGAGACTGAAAAAACATTTCATAATGCTCAACAGAAGTGGGAAGAAGAACAACAAAGACTTGCAAGGGCAAAGGATGATATCAGCAGAATGTATAACAGTGAATATGTATTCCTTCTTAAGGAAAGAAACGAAGTAGAAACGATTTTACTGGTATGGTATATTAATAGTTGGAAAGTTGCATGAGATAACGGCTGGAACTTTTTTGTTGTGAAGTGTTTAGTGGGTTGAGGTCTTTCTGATTTAGGAAAAAGTCCCCCAAGTAGCTAAATGCTGCAGAGTATTTGTGAAGAACGTAGCCTTATTAAATTACACTTGGTGTGTCACAGTCTTTCTTGCTTTGATGAAATGTACTGTGGCTGATTTTGGTGGTAAATGCCTAAATCAATTTACTAGTGCACAGTCCATTTGCACTGTCATGCAACACTGAGTCAGTGAAATCAGGGACACCTAACACCCACTGGTTCAATTTCCCTGCTACTTGCCCCAGTCTGACATCCAATAGCCTGTGAATATGAAAATAGTTTGTATGAAGACCACATACTTTCAGGGAACCTGAACGGTGATGATGAGATTTCCAGCTGTGCATTGTACATTATTCACTTCATACCACATATGAAAAATAAGCATTGTTGGAAATTCTGCCATTTGGTTAGATAAAACACCCAAGATTAAGAGATAGTCTTATAATCTGTTTTAGAGTGTGGGGTTTTGTTCTTTGGTAATTCATTTCATTGTATTTCCTGATTTATACTGATATTTATATATCCTTTGGGTGTAAAAAGTAATAAAAGTACAGACTTGTTTTTACACTTTTATTAGACAGTCAAGCTATTGAAAACTGGAATATGTTTCAAAGAAATCATGTAGCATTATGGTGGAAATGCTAAGTGAATATACCTAACTTTTGCCTGCTCCACAGGGACACAAACAATTACACCACTGTACTTCAATTATACTTTTGTCTTTTTAAATGACGAGTTACATATGTTGTATCTTAGCTATGTAAGAATACTATTTGATGAAAAAACAGAATTTATTCACCTGTAGTTATTCTTCATAAAAAGAAGTATATACAGAGGCTCTGTTAAGGCTGATAGACATTTGCATTGCATGATGTATGCAGAGAACAGATCGCTGCTAAAAGATTAACTTTTTAATATATTTCCTTCCTATGAAGTCCCTTCTAAGATGTGACAAACTTGTCTCAGTTGGGATGGGCATTGGTCAAGCAGTAGAAAATTTTCTGGTTGCTTTCTTCCTGCCCAGTCAGCACCAAGCCTGGGACAGTACTAGTCTTCCCAAATGACACTAAACTTACCTGGCAGCTTGATAGCCAAATTCTAACAGCAAACCTACCTGTTGTACTGTGTTATGGTGCTGTTGGTCAGATTGTATATGGCACCTGAAGAAGCTGCTCTCAAAACAAAACAGGGCAGAGGCACTCCCTTAATTACGTGTATTTCAAAAGTACTGTGTACTGACTCTTCAGCTGTTTCAACGCAAGATCTGGAAGGAGTGGTGCAGTAAGGACACCTCTAGTAGAAATCAGATAGTGTGTGGATAGTGTTTCTGTGCATGGACTGCAAACAGAGTTGCACTGTGTTTATCTTACTGACCAGACGACCTGATGGTGGAAAAGAATCCCACTGATTTGAATTTTCTCTGAATGAAGGATAAAAAGGAAATTCCCTTGTCCCCTCAGTAATTTTGTGGATATGTTGAACAGTACTTGGAGAGACCAATTGGGAGAACTGTAAAGGAATAATTAAAAAAAAAAAAAAAAAAAAAAAAAAAAAGGTT
>WEKY01058226.1:31765-71779 GCA_013390045.1 Picathartes gymnocephalus
CTATGTATTATTTATTTCATATGCACTTTTCACAGCTCACTTCTGTTACTATGTGGAAGATAAATCTGAAGAGAAAGAATTCTCTATCTTTCTAATATGGAGAAGATGAAAGTAGTTGTAAATTTGAGTAAAAATAATTCTTTTTAGCATGCTGATGGGATTTGATTTACTGAGGTTCCTATTTTTAAATTCATTTGTTTCACACGCATGCTCCTTGTTACCTTTTCAGAGAATACCAACAAATCGTGCCATAGTGCCTCCACATGAAAAAAGAGAAAAGAAATAATTTTTTTCAGTTACTAGTTGGTAATAATGGAGGGGCACTAGGTATTAATAAGGGAGTCATGAATCCCTTAGTGTCATATTTAAGTGGCCAAGACTTTCTACCTTCAGTCATGAAGAACTTCTAAAACTTGTTTTAAACTTTGGAAAAGACTCATATTTCTTTGATCTTCATGTATAAACATGGTTCTGTCAAATTTCAATCTTCCGAAGAATCATTCTTTATGAATAATGAATTTTCTTTTCCATCTCCTCCCTGCTCTGCAGATGTCTTATGATTAGTAATTTTCAGGAACAAGATTATGTGATGTAAGAGTAATAGCAGAATTTGTGACCAACTGGTTTATTTTCACAAAATATCTCTTGCCACAATAAATGATAGGAATAAATGAACAGGAGAACTTATGGTAATCTCCCTGTGTTCTGTGCAGAATGTAATTGGCTCTCCAAAGGTCCTCCAGCTAAGTCATTGTATTTGTAACTTGTTTCTGATGCTAGTTATGGAAAAGATTACTCCTGTCCACTAGACCAAAGCTATTCTTTTTTGAAGCTTCTGGAATCTCCAGCTTAAATATGCACTACACTACTGGGGGCTCATTATTTGGCTACTTTTCTCCGTGTCTGGTGTGGCAGGAATGAGGATTTTGTAGTAGTGATTTCACAGAGCTGCTGAGTCCAATAGTGTTAGTAATTACACCAACCTGTAGCTTAGTTCAACTTCCAAAAGCAGAAATAGTGGTGGAGAACAGCTTAGTTATTTTATCTTTCCAAGACCTTCATAATTCTTGTAGCTAATTTTTAAATGCAGTTTCTAGACAGAAATGTCCTCAGAATAGTAGAAATTTAGAATAATTAGTATATGGGAGTAAATTTCAACAAATGTCTGATTATTTGAAGTTCTAACAGTTAAAATAATATTAAAGTAAAACTTCTGTCTATGTATCATTTAATCTAATTCACTTAACTCTTTCCCTCTCCACTATTGCCGTTAAGCTGCGATAGAGAACAGGAGGAGGAACAGCCTTGTACTTCTTTAGAGAAAGATTTCCTGTGGAGAATTGGCTCTGATTTTAGTATTACTGCGGAAGGTCATGTTTGTAGTGAGTTGTGAGCCAACACAGATGGTGAATGAAGAGCATGTCTATTGTTGGGTAAATGGCTGACATGTGCTGATGTATTAGATTTTAATAACCTATTCTGACGTAGTCTTTCCTCTTTTGATCCCTCTACTATAATACTTTATTGTAGCAAAAGTAACTCTTAATGCCTTCTTTTTTTTCTAGGAGCTGAATAATGAACTGCAAAATATACGTAAGAAATTGAGAGATGTGGAGGTGGAACACAGTGGCTGTAATGAGGTGCTGAGATGCCAGGCCAATGAACTTAAATGCAGCACTGAACGAGAGAAGAGACTTAAAAAGGAACTTGAAGTAAGGCTTTTTGACTATTGCTATTAGTCTCAACAAGCACTGACAGTGAGCAATTTCATTTTTGAGGGATGGAACCTTCCAGTTAGGCTGGAATTTGACGTACTTGAGGAAAAAAATATTGAACATCTGTTTTGCAGAAAAGCCTGAACAGGTGAATGCCACTTACATTGTGAGCCTGGCTTGAGACTCATGTTTAAACAGCAGATAGGAAAAGGTTTATTTGTGTAAGTGTGAAAACAAGGCTAACTTTGCTTTAGGAAATCTAAATCTTAATTTGTCTGTCTTCTTACGTTTTTGGTTTATTGGATTTCTGCTGGAGGATCTGCTGGAGCTGCAAAAATTGCCAGATGTTGTGCTAGGTGAAGGAGTGTAAGATTTGAAGATCACAATGGTCTTACAGCAGCCTCTTCCTGTCTAGAGTTAGTTACTTCAGGTTTAGTTTTCCTGTCTGTTGAGTGACACTCATGGTTGAGAAGTCTCTAGTCTTTGAGAATAATATCTTGTAAATATGCTCTTTACACTAAACAGCTAGTTTCCTCCTAAGTTTCAGTATTTTATTTGTCCACTGATAGGCTTTGTAGTAGTTATGTTATCTGTATGTACAGTCTCGACCAAGACTGTCTTCGTAGAACATTTGTCATTGCAGGAAAGTTTAGCGAGTGGACAATTCTTTATCCTGATGTATGTTTTCTACCAAAGGCATCTTTAAATATTTTCTGCAATCGTTTTAAAAGAACTGTCACTTCTTAAGTATTGTGAAACCTTAAAGGAACAAGTGATATAGTTTTCAGCTGCAGTTTTTTTCTGCTGTTTTTCTCTTAAAGGCAAAATAAATGTTTTAAGCATTGATTTTTAGGTAGGTAGAGTCCTGCATTAAAGATGAAGCACAAAAGAAAATTCCTGCAGGGAAGATCAAAGCTCATCAACTAAAAACACTGACTTATTGACCAACAAGGTAGACCTTTGTGCCCTCAAAGAATTCTACAGGAAATCTATTGTCATGTATTTTGACCTGCACTTATTGGCCTGGGTGGAATTGCCGACAGCTGGAAAGTGTTGCATACTGTGAAGCTCCAATAGCGGTTTTAAAAAACACTGAGTTTTGCTTCCCAGTAATTAAATAAGGACTCTTCTTGTGACTTCATGGATTTTTGTATACTAACAGAGGAGTCATGAGCTGAAAGGAGGAGGAGCAAGGCAGCAAATCATTTACCTTTCTAAATATTTTGATGGAATATACCCACCATCTGTAATTTGAAAAGAAAGGATGATGTTACGATCCGATTTAAATCCAGAGGAGCAAAGAAAACAGTCCCTGTATATAAACTGGAAAGAACTTTGAAGGTTCAAAATATTCCCAAAAATGAGATTAAAACCAAATGAGATTAAATGTTGATGCCAAAAAAAAAAGATATATTTTATTTAATAGTAAGAGAAGCAAAGAGAAAGAAAGAGAAAAGTAGAGACAAATTTAGAAAAGGCCAAGGTTAGTTTAAAAAGCATAGGGTAGGTCACCACCACACTGTGCTACCTTCGGTGCTGCTGAGACAGGGTAGGGGGAGCAGAGCAGTTTTTACCTTTTTTTCCTGCTGTTTGAAGCGCGTTATCTGCCTTCTCCGATCTCTGGGGCAGTTTGGCTGGAATGCGGCGGCCCTTCCTGCGAGATGCAGGAGCCGTGCCCAGGCGCTGCAGCCGAGCCCCGGGGTGCTCTTGCCGCGGGACGCAGGAGCAGGGCAGGGGTTCCACAGCTCGCCAGTGACTGCGGCCCGGGGGTGCAGGAGCAGGGCAGGGGTTCCAGAGCTCACTGGGACTGCGGCCCGGGGGTGCAGGATCGGGGCAGGGGTTCCTGAGCTCACTGGGACTGCGGCCCGGGGGTGCAGGATCGGGGCAGGGGTTCCAGAGCTCACCGGTGACTGCGGCCCGGGGGTGCAGGAGCGGAGGTTGATCCTCAGGTGGGCGGCCTTGGCTCCCGCAGGCCTCAGAGTGTCTGTCTCACAGCAGGCCATAGTGGGAGGTGGGGAGGAAGGCAAAGGTCAGGGATTCTGTCCCTCGCTTTCCCCGCCACACTTCGCACCAGTTTCACCGTCCTTTTTATGGGCTTCAAGGTGGGCTACCCCCAATGCATACCACACGTAGTTTCCAGGTGTTTGAGAGTGATTATGATAAGCAGACATAATGATGAAGCACTTTCTGGAGCCTCTTATTATTAGGCTCTTGCAGACGCAGTTCCTTGAAAATGTAATGATGGATGGCCTTATCAGGGAATGCTACCTACTAATCACAATCAGATAAAATATTTTTTTTGCTTCCTAATTTTTGTTAAACTGTTTTTACTTTCTGAATGGCTTAATAATGTAAGAAAATATATTCAGTCTACAGAAAAATTAGTCTCGTGGTACTTAATGATAGCTATTTAAGCAGTGATTAAGGAAAAGTATGTGATGAAACCTCTTGCATTTGAAAATGAAAGAAAATGAGCACAAGTCTTTGAATCAAAAAAACTAAACTAGGTTAGACTTCAATACATATCCTGTTGTCAGCTTGCATCTCACTCTACCATCTTAAAAGTAAGTTGCATGTGTGTAATTATCTGAAAGGGCCTACAATAACCTTGTAGATGGTGATTCTACCAATTCCCTGGGCAGCCTCCTCCTATGCCTTGCAACCCTTTCCGTGAGGAACTTTTTTCTTATATCCAGTCTAAACTTCCACTGGTACAAGTTGAGGCCATTTTCTCTCATTCTGTCACTTGTTACCTGGGGAAAGAGACTGACCCCCACCTGGCTACAGCCTCCTTTCAGGCAGTTGTAGAGAGTGATAAGGTTTCCCCCGAGCCTCCTTTTCTTCAGGCTAAACACCCACAGCTCCCTCAGCCATTCCTCACAGGACTTGTGCTCCAGACCCTTCATCAGTTTCATTGCCCTTCACTGGAAATGCTCCAGCACCTTGATGTTCTTACTGAATTGAAAGCAGCAGAGTTGAACACAAGATTTAAGGTGTGGCCTCACCAGCACCAAGTACAGGGCACAAGCCCTGCCCTGGTCCTGCTGGCCACACTATTGCTGGTACAGGCCAGGATGCCATTGGCCTTCTTGGCCACCTGGGCACAGGTGGCTCATGTTCAGCCACTGTCTCTGGCACCCCCAGGTCCTTTTCTGCAAGGCCACTTTTCAGTCACTCTGTCCCAGCCTGTGGTGCTGCCTGGGGTTGTTGTGGCCAAAGTGCAGGACTCAGCACTTGGGCATGTTGAATGTCATGCTGTTGGTCTGGGCCCATCTCTCCAGCCATTCCAGCTCCCTCTGCAGAGCTTTCCTACCCTCCAGCAGACTAACACTTCTGCCTAGCTTACTGTCATCTGCAAATTCAGGTGCATTCAATCCGCTCGTCCAGATCACCACTAAAGATAGTAAACAGGACTGGCCCCAATACTGAGCCCTGGGGAGCCTCACTGGTGACCAAGTGCCAGCTGGATGTACCTTCATTCCTACCACTCTGGGCCTTGCTATCCAGCCAGTTCTTTACCTAGCAAACAGTGTACCCATTCACACCATAAGCAGCAAGTTTCTCCAGGAGTATGCTGTGGGAAATGGTGTCAAAGCCTTTATTAAAGACTAGATATATAACATCCACAACTTCCTTCATCCAGTAAGAGCATCGCAATATCAGTATCCGAGCTGAATTTCCATTCAGATATAGAAGCCTTAAAGTAGTACACCCCAGATGGAATGGTCTACATTTTCTCATGAACTAGCTTTGTATTTTTCATCTCTCTTCATAGAATTTTTAGCTTATAGATTGAAGTTGATGGATATAGGATACATATCTTCAATTTCCATGCTGAAATGTTAACAATCATTTGGTTAGCAAATGTGTACTTAAGTTCTAGATGATGAGAAGAAACTTCTTAAGATGATTGTGTGAGGAGTAATGTAGTTGTACTTAAACCCCAATCTTAAAATATTTTATTATACTCTACTTCTTGAAAAGCAATGGAGATGAACATTTTCTGGAGTTCACAAATCTTTTCTTTTACTACCCTCTGCTGGATGTAAATCCATTGGAAAATACTTGGGTGTTGGTAACGGAAGAAAATGTTAAATTTAGAATCTTTTCTTCTAGTACAATGACACTCGTATGAAGAATTATATTCAACAGACTGTTATGAAGAAAGGAATGTGCAAAAAGCCAGCCTGCCCCCCGTTTTGGTTTTTTTCTTCTTTTTTTCTTCAAATATTAGTGTGGTTTTTATCCTTTGGTGATTATGCTGATCATGGTCAAAAAGGGGAAATTTCTAGTTTCCAAAGTTAGAATTTAAGAGAAAGAATAATGGTAAGTTTCTGTGGACTTTTCAGTTGAAAGATAGCTATTGCTGCACAGTCTATCTTGCTAGCTTTCCAGTTTACAGTGATACCAATATATTGCATAAACTTGGAGTGCTTCTGAAGTAGAAAACACATTTTTACCCAGAAAAATTGAGATTGAGAACCTCAAATATCATTCTGTCTCTTTAGCCTGAGAATCAGTATCCAAATAAATTATTGATCTATTGGTATTGAACTCATCAAGAAAATGCTATTTATGATCATCAATTTTCCAGAACCACTGTCTTTTATTTTAGCCTTTATCTCATTTGCTAATGAGGACTCTTGGAAAATACAGAAAACTAGTCATATAAAAATAATGTTTCTTGTGATTTATCCAGCTGAAAAGATGGGTGGGAATGTGATTTTGCAACGGGAATGTGGATTTTACCACAAGAAACAAAATTATTAGTTTATAAATTTCAAACTCTTTGCCTTGTTCCTATAAATGTAGTGATTTTCTGTTATTTTTTTGAGGCTGCCAACTCTTAGTAAGCTGAAGCTCAAGGTCTCTCAAATTTTTTAAGTCTTTCTTACGAGGCCTGAAAAATGTTCCATAACTTGGTCTCTTTAATATCTGAGACTGAGTTATTGTCATATTTCTGAGACTTCTAGTTTCCATTTGAAGACTATTACCTTGGCTTTCACATTGCCTTTTCTACCTCCCTTGCCTCCGGTATGCATATTGCCATGCAGTGCTAAACATGTATGCTTATATTAGCTTGGTAATGCTGCTATGATGCAAAGAGGACTTGGGGAATGATTAGTATTTGTATTTGTATGAGGTATATGTAAATGCAATACTTGGAGGCTGTGGGCTTATTTCTCACTCTGTCTAAATTAGTGAAACATGAAATTTAGATCTCAACCAAAACCAAAACTAACCCTCCCAAGTCAGCAAACATACATTTTGGGTTTTTTTCTCTATGAACTGCACTGTTAAGTAAGTTATGGTTCTCATCAGAAGTACTTGCAAAAGCTCCAAGCAGTGCAGGAAAGGACACATTTCTCAGTTTGTTGACTTAAACTGTTTGTCTTCTATGATTACATGCTTGTTGACAGCTTACCCCTACTTAACCTTCTGCTTTCTAGTGTCTCCAAAATGCATAACTGTCATCTAAGAATTCTAGCTGCTGTGACTGTCATATATTAGTTACTACATGCTTAGTATGTAGTATACTTATGTGTGTATATATATGTATGTATGTATATATCTAAGGAGGTATACTTCATCTAGATAAAAATATATAGTACCACATACTTAGAGGATTCTAAGGACTGCCGGTTTTGTAATGCAAGCTCTATGGTTGCTCCAAAGTTACATTTCTTGAGTGAAAAGCTCACTGACATAATGACTTCTGCAAAGCGTTTAACAGTGTCCCATACAACATCCTTGTCTCTAGAATGGAGAGACATGGTTTTGATGACTGCAACATGTGGTATGTAAAGAATTGGCTGGATGGTTGCCCTCAAAGGGTTATGGTCAATGGCTTGATGTACAAATGGAGAGCAGTCATCAACCAGGGATTGATATTGGGACCAGTGCTTTTTAACATCTCTGTCAGTGACATGGACAGTGGGATCAAGTGCACCCACAGCACGTTTGCTGACAGCATCGAGCTATTTGGGGCAGTAGACACTCTGAAGGGCAGGCACCCATTCAGGGTGACCTCGACAGGCTTGAGAGGTGGGGCTGTGCAAACCTCTTAAACTTCAGCAAGGCCAAGTATAGGGTCCTGCACATGGCTCAGGGAAATCCCAAGCACAAATACAGGCTGGGCAGAGAGTGGAGTGAGAGCTGTGTGGGGAAAGACCTGGGGGATGCTGATGGGGATGAGAGGCCGGACAGGACCCAGCAATGTGCACTCAGCCCAGGACTCATTGCATCCTGGATTCCATCCAAAGCAGTGTGGCCAGCAGGGGGAGGGAGGGGATTCTGCCCCTCTGCTCTGCTCTGGTGAGACCCCAACTGCGGTACTGCATCCAGCACTAGGGTTCCCAACATAAGAAGCACATGGGCCTGTTGGAGTGAGTCCATAGGAGGGAGAGCCACAAAGATGATCAGGGGACTGGAGCACCTGTCCAATAAAGACTGAGAGCGTTGGGACTGTTCAGCCTGGAGGAGAGAAGGCTCTGGGGACACCTTATAGCAGCCTTACAGTACCAAAAGGAGCCTAAAAAAAGCTGGAGAAACATTTTACAAGGTCACGTAGTGATAGAACAAGGGGGAGTGGCTTTAAACTGAGGGTAGGTTTAGATTAGATATTATGAAGAATTTCTCTCCTGTGAGGGTGGTGAGGCACTGGAACTAGTTGCCCATAGAAGCTGTAGGTGCCCCATCCCTGGCAGGGTTCAAGGCCAGGTTGGATGGGGCTTTGAACGAGGTGGCTTAGTGGAAGGTAATCTTTAATGTTCTTTGGCACACAAACTATTTTATGATTCTATGCTAATGGACTTCATTTCAGAGAGGAGCTTCCTCTTCATGATCTCCTGTGTCATTATATTATTGAAATACAGTTTGAGGACTGGTTAGTCTTATCTTACTTTCAGACCAAAATTGTTTCAATAGTGTTTTTTGTAGCCCTCACTAGGAGTTAGCAACTGCTCACATGAGACTTGTCTATGTGCATGTATACAGTTACATTATCAGTTCATGTACTGTTAAGGTCTTTAGTATCTACTGAGCATGAGAACTAAAAGAGACATCTGACATCTTTCCCCCACAAGGGACTTTAGAAAGGGAGTGCAGCTCAGATGGCTTCTCCAGCTGCAACTCAGTAGCAGATTGGAATGGACTTGGACATTATCCAAAGGCAGCCAAACTATATCAGTTTAGCAGTTCTAGTTGTTTTTACCCTTTCTTTAACCTGAAGTCATGCATATGGCTTATCTTGTAGCTCCCATGCCAGTGTAGTTGTTTATCCAGTGCCATGCAAGTCAAGCATGACACTGACACATGTTTCTCTAGACTTTAACCGCAGGAAATATGTATAGTGAGGGTTAGCCACATTGTCAGGCTGAAAGAACATTTACTTTAGTGGTTAAGAATTGTTTGTATTTAAGTAACTTTATAGTTACTAAAAGGTTGTTTATTTTCTGGACAGGAGATGGCTCCACCTTACCATGATCAAGAGGTATCAGCATTTCTAACACTAGGTGGAAGTGGTCAGCACATCTCTTACAGAAGTGTTTAGATCCCCTATATTGAGCTATGAGCCATAGGGAAATGCTTTTAAGTAGGAAAAAGATCTTGAGTCTGAATATGGAAACACACAAACAGAATGGTTGAATGGTGATCCAGATATGAGGTACATGTGTGTCCTCTTCACTTGAAACTGTCTTGGCTGAGCATTTCACATAGTGGTTGAACCTAAGCTTTGGGTAAGTGTAAGTATCCTGATAACAGAAACATCTTGCAGAAGGGGTTTAAATAGAAGCAGAAAAGAGAAAAATTACTTCCATTACTGTATCTAAGCTTAGTAAGTATTGTAAATGTATCTTTCTCTTTTTTCACCTACTATTTTCTTAGTTGCTTATCTGATAAAGAGTATTTTTTGTAAAAGTAAATGTCAAACAGGAAACATGGTATTGTACAATGTGTCATGTAGGATCCTAAATTAAGGATTTCAGTATGAAGTACACCAGTACTCACAAATACTGCAGTACTTCAAGGAAGTGTGAGGGACAAAAAAGTGGAAGCCACAAGGACAGTTTGGAAAATCATATTGCAAACTGTAAGCATGCAGAAAATGTCTCCTAGAAACCATATTAGCATTGATATGCAATGTAACACTGGAAAAAGTGGCTGAACCTTAAGAGAGTAAACATAAAGCATGTTTGCCCACAAGTTTAAGTGCTGGCATTGAATTTTTCTTAGTACTCTTATTTGCTGTTTCTCAAAAGTAAAAATTCTGTCTTTACTATCACGGAAACTGATCCCAGATATCTTTGTTCTTTAAATTAAGGCTGAAATCAATCAGCTTAAATATCTGAGGAAACTTCAGAAATTCCATGAGTTTGCGTCTGCTATCTGAAGTAAGATGTCTGCCTTCATATATCTTGTTAGGTGCACATGGAAGTAACAAGTGACTGAATCTTTTTGAATAACCAGTGTTTTTGATGTTGGATGAGCAAACACTTTGTAATCACTGGAGAACTTGCTTTTTGGTCCATTTCTGAGATGGATTTGGACCTGACAAAAAGCTTTCCATGTTAAACCAGCATGTGTTCCCATTTGACTCTCAGATACAAGCCTATGATCTGGGTATCTGTGGCCTGCAAGCTTACTCTAGATGGTTTTCATGCAGCTTCTTTTTTATAGACGGGCATTGTGTAAAATTTTCAGACGTAATTCAGTAAGGATACTGATTCTCCCCTTTAATTTGATTCAAAGAGGTTTGCCTGTCTTATGTGATTCTGATTCCAGTCTCTTTCTGTTTGTCAGACAGGAAAATCAGACTTCTTCCTGTTTCTCTTTTTGGAGCTTTTACCATGGTTTTACAGGTTGGATTAATCCCTGACATTTTTCTTCTACTCACAAAATGTGTAGTAGATTGTTCTCACTCGTGGAGTATGCAGCTTCTCCTGTGAAGGGAAGTGCATATAAGTATCAGTAGAGCCTGTTTGAACCTTTGTCAGCAAAATAGAATAGATCTTCTATATGCCATTTTGTTGCAGCTGTGTTCTTCCCAACTGAGTCTTCAGAATCAGTTTCGAATACAGGTGCAAGTTCTATGACTGACGTGGAGTTTGATAGACTGAAATGCCCAGATTCTTTTCCTTAGAGCAATCTGAGCAAGTCTGAATTTCCTTCTATTAATAATTCTGTATTGATTAGCTATGCTTAAGCAGTAATGGCTGCTTTGATACGTTTCATGAAGTTTGGGGGTTTTTTCTGACTAATTTCCCAATGATTTGCTGGCATCTGACTTGGTTTAAATTTGCTAGAGGTATGGTGAATCATAAGCTTCAGCAAAGTAGTCATAGAGCAGAGGAAAAAGAATATTCATTGCTCCACAGTCAGCATCTACATGACTTCCTCAATTCACATCTGTAGTTTTTCTGTAAGCTCTTTTAAGCATCCAATCTTCTGGGTATAGTATATAGACTGGTAAAATAAGATTAATGTTTGCCTGAGTAATCTTCTGAGACTTTTGGAAAAAACACAGTTTACTCTTCATCTTTGACTTCTAATAATATGAAGAATTAGTGGTAGCTCTGTCAGATCTCTGACAGTGACCTACCTTTAATTAAAAGATTTGTTTCTTTCCTGGCTCTTTGTTTTTTGGAGTTACAGTGAACTAGTTTAAGCAAGATTGTAAAAATCAGAATTGTGACAAACTTCTGAGGCAAAGTTTTAAAGAATCAAACTCTAGAAGAGGAACTTCAAAAGCAAGAAGAAGGCATTGATGTGTTTAAATTTAGGAAGGAACAACAACTTTGAAGAAGTCACTTTACTCGTGTCTTTATATAGGGATATGATCTGTAAGATGATACATGTCAAAGTTTGATTTCTAGTTTCTAATACAGTTTTTCTGTGTTAAACTGTCTTGAATCTATTTGAATGCTTTACATTGGATACCTGTCAGGTATGTCTGGCTCTTCTTTGGTTATGAAGAGCATAACTCTTTTCCAGTAGGCTAGATACACTATCCTGTTTGTAAAAAAGAGCTGTTTCTTCTATTGCAGAGTTCATCAGCGATATCTGTGGCTGAAATGCTAATTTTTGCCAGTGCTTTTTTTATAGGCATGCTAATTCTACAAGTTAAGTCTTCAGTGACTTGTGGCAAAGGAAGCAAAGGCAATATCTACAAATGTTACTGTTTAAATGGAATTGCTCATACTCCAGACATCAAAAGAGTGGTATATTGGCACTTCTTATGGATGCTGGCCTGCTTCTGCCTTCTTCATTTACTGTCCCAGTATTTTCTTAGGACTGAGGCTCCTGTATTTGTGCGAGTTTGTGTTTCCTTTGGACCACATGGCTTGTCCTTGCGTATAGTGTCCATCATGTTAGCTCAAGAAAACAGAGTCTTCTTTTAAAGAACTGTACCAAGAACTGATACTTGTATGTTCTGATAAGGAGAATCTTCTTGCTCCAGTTTTTAATTCTTGCAGATGCCATCATTCAAGCTATTATTTGTTATTTCAGTTTTTATTTTTCATCTTGAGACTGAAAAAATCTAACTAAGTTTTAGGAGCTTCCATTTGAGAGGGTAAGTTAACCATTTAGATGGTGTTTTGCATCTCTGGTTTCAGCTGGAGTGAGGCTGAGATGAATGCATAGTTAGGTGCTCAGGAAATAAAATAAGACTTAGAAGCCAAGTTCAATACAGAGCTTGTGAATTAGTATATTGCTTCTGAAAACTTTACTCACAGAATCACTTCTTTTATTTCAGTGTTTGCTGTAAGACACTTGGAATAGACACTTAAGTCAGCCAAAGACAGAAAAGTGTTTCTGCACTTTATCGTATGCCGTGAAATATTCGTAGTGAAGTTTCCATTTCTTATTTTATTTTTTTTTAATTAACATTTTCCACTCTAAGTGTTGTAATAGATACCTTCCTCACCATTTCCTTTGTCTTTACAAATAAAAATTAATACATCACTTGTATTTATTATTGACTTTTAGTAGGCTGTCAGTTTTTTTGTGTAAAACTATCCTATTAACAGATGTTCACCTGTGGGAGGATGCTAAGGTGTCCTTTGAAACTGAAGCAGGACATAGTTTGCTAATTCTCTGTTAAGGGCAAAGGAGATTAGGAGCTAATATGTGGAAGGAATAATACCTAGAGAATATAAAGAGTCTTAATCAAGCTATTTTTCACAGAGTCACAGAATGGGTCAGGTTGGAAGGGACCACAGTGGGTCATCTAGTCCAACCTCCCTGCTTAAGCAGTGTCATCCCAGAGCACATTGCACAGGATTGTGTCCAGATGGTTCTTGAATGTCTTCAGTAGCGGAGACTCCACAACCTCTCTGGGCAATCTGTTCCAGTGCTTGATCACTGCACAATAAAGAAGTTCCTCTTCATGTTCAGGTGGGACTCCCTGTGTGTCAGTTTTTGCCCGTTGCCTCTTGCGCTGTTGGTTGGCACCACCGAACAGAGCCTGGGCCCATCCACTGACACCCTCCCTTCGAATACTCAGAGACATTGGTGAGGTCCCCTCTCAATCATCTCTGCTTGAGGCTGAATGGGCCCAGCTGTCTCAGACTCTCCTCCTAAGAGAGATGCTACTTAGTCCCTGTCATCCTTCTAGCCTTCTGCTGGACCAACTCCAGCAGCTCTGTGTCTCTCTTGTCCTGAGGCGCCCAGAACTGGACACAGCATTCCAGATGTAGCTTCACTAAGGTTGAGTAAGTACAGGGGCAGGATCACCTCCCCCAGCCTGCTGGTAGTGCTCTTCCCAATGCACCCCAGGACACCACCGCCCTTCTTGGCCCCCAGGGCACTCTGCTGGCTCATGGACAGCTTGCTGTCCACCAGGAGCCCCAGGTCCTTCTCCTCAGAGCTGCTTTCCAGCAGATCAGCCCCCAGCCTGTGCTGGTGCCTGGGGTTNCCTAGCCTGTGCTGGTGCCTGGGGTTGTTCCTCCCCAGGTGCAGGACCCTACATTTGCCCTTGTTGAATTGCAGACAGTTCCTCTCTGCCCATCTCTCCACCCTGTCGGGGCCCCTCTGAAAGGCTGCACGGCCCCCTGGGCTATCGGCCACTGCTCCCAGCTCTGTGTCATCCATGAACTTGCTGAGGAAGCACCTGCCCCTTCATCCAAGTCACTGGTGGAGAAGTTAAACAATGCCAGGCCCAGTACTGAATCTTGGGGGACACACTAGTGACAGGCCACCAACCTTTGGTCACAACTCTGAGATCTTCCATTCAGACAGTTCGCAGTCCACCTCACTGTCTCCTCATTCAGGCCACACTTCACAGTTTGTCCACAGGATGTTGTGGAAGGCAGTGTCAAAAGCCTTGCTGAAGTCCAGGTAGACACTACTCACTCTCTCTTCCCTCATCCTTCCCATCATAGAAGGCAATCAAATTGTCAAAGCATGATTTCCCTTTGCTGAATCCATGCTGACTTTTCTGATCACTTTCTTGTTCTCCATGTTGATAGAGATAGTATCCAGAAGGAGGCATTCCATCACTTTCCCAGGGATTGAGGTGAGGACTGACTGGCCAGTAGTTCCCTGGATGCTTCTTACCCTTTTAAAAGACATTCTTAATTATGAGGATAATCTTAGCAATATAGAAGTGTAGTTGCACTTTTTGATTAAGTACATTATGCAGATAAATTTTCGAAGAATCTTCTTTGTGCATAATGTCTCATTTATGAAATTGTAGATGCTCTATTGATACCTCAGTATGTTTCAGAACATAGTGTATAGTTATGTTGCCTCAAGTGAGCAAATAGTGGGGCAATAGGTAGGATATTTAACCTTTTTTTTTGTTTTCTGACCCTAGCTGATTATAAAAAATGCAGCAGTAACATAGTGCAACATCAATTTACTTAACTAAATAGAAAATATTAATTTAATAATCTATAAATGTAAAAATAGTTGTTATATGTGTTTTGTGGTATCAGTTGTCACAATTCCAAAATCGTTCAGATATATCAGGTTGGTGTATGGATTCCTGATATACTTAATTAATTGAATAAACTTGGTGTCGTATTATCATCTCTCTGAACTTAAATATCCTCAAAATGTACTTTTAGGCAGCTGCAGTGAGAACAAAGAAACTGGAAGAAAGCATTGAAGCAGAGAGAGCAGCACATTTAGCATCAAATTTCACTTCAGAGATCATCCAGGTAAACTATTTGTTAAATAGTTGATAGAAGTTTACACTAAAACAGTTGAGGAGGTTGTGAAGGTACAATGCTCCAAAAAAATGAAGGTACAGTGCTCCAAAACATGTGAAGAACACTTGCTCCAGTGAAAATCCTTAACAGATTTATTACAACAAGTTTCAAAATCATAAAAACAAATATATAAAAGAACAGAATAGAAGAATATCTGCTTTTCTGGAAACTTTAATGTTATTAGAATAAATAATAAAATAAGATGTCACATTTGTAAGTTTGAGAATTCCCACTAGCATTAAAACAATTAGGGAAAAGAAAATGTTTCACGATAGTTAAACACTATACTACTGTTTAAATACTACTGTATCTTCTGAATGGCTGCTTGGAGCAATTTGGAGATACAGTGCATACATCCAACTTCTCTAGGAGTGAGAGCATAACACAACCTGAAACTGCAGTTTCTCAGAGTACATTTCAGCTCCAAAACTGTGATACTTGCAGTTACCAGTAAAATTGATTATATAAATAAATCTAGTATACTTGAACATTAAATTTTTGTATTCTTAAACTGTATCACAGTGTTGGACTCAGTAAAATAATTGTGGTTTATTTAAAGAAGTTTTAAAAAACTAAATGGTGATTGCTCAGTAATAGCATATTAGTTAACAAACTTACTGGACTTTTGAAAAACTAAGCCAAAAAGAAGTGAATTTAGTATCTTTTTTTTACTATTTTCTTAGTAACAAAAGTAAGCATTGCCATTCTTCAGTCAGTTATTTTCTTCTTTTCACGATTTTCTGTATGTGCAGGCACTTAAATTTTTGAAGTGATAAATAAACTAGTAGAAAATATTTAGTTTGCTTAATTTCCTATTTCTGCTATATACAGAGGAATTGAGAGGATAATATTCCTTAAACTTAGAGACTTAGGTTTTATGGGTAATACCTGATAAAGTCTTCTTCCTTATTTATATACATGAACAAGCTAGAAGTGTGCTTTGTTCTGAAAGGAAGTGTAGCCTTTATTGTTAGTCCCACACTTCATGAGTCTATTTAAAAACTAGAATTTCCCTGGAAAGCTTCAGTATTAATAAGAACTGAAAATGTTCAGACATCTCTAGACACCTCAAAATGAGAACAGAAGGTCACTGGTTTGAGCTGTATGTATTCTTACATTTTTTCATGTGCTCAGTGTTTTTTACATGTGTTTATGCTTTTATACTGAATTAATAGAACATTCTCTACTGTAAAGCAGAACAGACCATAGAATAGCACTAAAAATCATGTTAGTGTTTCCTAACTTGCTTTAATTGCTTTTTTGTTACTTGGTGTAGTTGAGAATTCGAGAACTTGAAGAAGCTGTGCATATGGAAAAGGACAGACGAGAAGAAGCTCTTTCAGATTTAGAAATGATCAAGACAGAGTTCAAAGGGTTAGAAAATGCGTATGAGAGAGAAAAACACAATGCCCAAGAGAACTTGGAAAAACTCAATGTGTAAGTTTCCCTTTAAATTCATTGTAAAATGGCAGTAGACAGCTTGATTACCACTTATAGTTTACATTCATATAGTTTTCAGTCAGTATAAAACAACTAAATCTGATGCAATTTCCCAAATCAACCTGAAGTTCAGAACTTGATGTTCCATTAATAACAGGTCCATATCAGTAACCATATGGGCGGGTAAAGAAAATAACTGATCTGTTACTGATTATCTGTCAAAGCAAAAATGTTGGAATGATAGTTATGGCAGTGTCCTGTCTCCTGCATGTTAGGGAGGAGTGTAGGAAAGCACACATGGCAGGTTTAGAATTTTTTCTTCTATATACATTTACATTATTATGAAAATACTATTTTTCACTTTAGTGAGCTAGATCAATCTTTAAGACTCCTGTTGAGAAATTTTGTATCATTTATAGTGGTGAGTCTTCATTTTCAGCTTTTGAATGATTGTGGAAAGTGTTATCTAGCTAATGACAGTAGAAGAAGGGATGAAGTGTATGAGAGCAGATGAAATTACCTGGGATTCCTTTCCTGCTCAGCACAGTCTGCTGTGTCCGTGGTAACAGATGTTTTTTGGAAGAAAGGCTTTGCTATGTTCCTGGGGCAGATACAGGATACACTGTACTGAGTCTTCTTCCTTGGCTGAATGAAGTTTATACTGGGGTGAGAAAATGTTGGGAAGAAGAATGGTGTTGGAAGACAGAGAACTGAGGAGTAGCTGAAATAAAGGATAGTAGTTCATGAAATTTGGGGAAAGAGGGGGTTTAAGAAGACATAAAGTGGCTGACACAGTGGGGTTGTGGGGAGAGGCTCGAGGTAGTAGAATGGGTTGGAAAAGACAGAGTTTACATTGCTCAGTCTGGGATTATAGGGGTCTGTACTTTGAAGTACTTGTGGTGACTTGTTCATAAAAGCAGTAGAGGGGAAAAAAGAAACTGGTTTCCCTACAAAAAGGGAATTTTGTGGCCTAAGTGTTCCTATATTCATGCTTACAGAGATGTTTTTAGTAATATAGTTGAAACTTGTGAAACTTATAAAACATCTTAGAGCTCTTTGTTAACAAAAAGGTCAAAAGAGGCCTGATGTGCATTTAGGTAAACCAGAGTCACATTAAAAAGTGAAAAGTTTTTTCTCAAAGCAAAAGATACAACTTTTATGATAAAAGTTTGTGACATACATTATGATAGTCTTCAGGAAGACTGCAGTCTTTACAACTGTGAAACTGAGTAAGTATATTTCAAGATTCTCTACAGTTGTAAAATAACATCAGTTAATTAAACTGTAATCTTATCCTGCCTGGTTATTTTTGCTGTGAGCATAGGTTCTCTGTCAGTAAATACATGGCACTAAACTGATAGTAAGTTCTTTGCCTTTCCTTGAACTGGAGAAGGCCTGGACCATTGATTTGGCATTTTATTCCATTTTTATTGTTTTGTTGGAAAAAAGCTCCTTTGTGTCCAAACCAGCCTTTTTTTGAGGAATGTCTGTTTGATCAGTAGTTTTGCATAACAGGCTACTCTGTACTGTCTGAGTTTTTCTTGTATGTAACTTTGTATTCTTACAGAGCATATGGATTATGGTTCTTTCTTTTTTTTCATCTTGATTTGGTTTTCTTAGTTTTCAATTTGGTGTTTAATTTGAGTTTTTTCTTTTCCCTCTGGTAGGTTCCCATATTTGAGTGTTCCAGAAGATTTGGAAAAATTCATGTTACAAAAGTTTTCTTGAACTAGTGTTCTTCCAGTGTTTGTTCTTGAACCATTTCTTCATTTGTTCCAAGACTTAATATTCCAAAGTTCTTTTTTGTATTGAGGTTAGACCAGAAAAATCAATCATCCTCAGTGAAATATGGGGCTTTTTAGTTTGGGTTTTGGTTTTTGGTTTTTGGGGTGGTTTTTTTTTTGTTTTGTTTTGTTTTGTTTTGTTTTTTTTTTTTTTTTTGACTAAAGCTTGTTAAGCCATAGTAGTTTTCAGTCTAGAAAAAACTATCCTGTCTTATCAACACAGCTGCCATAACATGGGTTTCTGTAATTAGTCAGGGAGCTGCTAGTATGAATGTGTTCTGGGAACCAATAAATGATAGTAACATATTAGCTAATTAGCAGCATTTTTAATGTAACTTAAACAGCTGTTTAAGTATTTTCCAAACCATTAGAATTTTACAAGTTTTACCACAAGATCTGTTTTTAAATTTTTAGATTAGAAAATTTGGTTAAAAACATGAACATCTATAAGTAGTGCCTTTCTAGTTAAGTCTCTCAGAAACCCTTAAAGATATTTTTCTATATTAGATTATTTGGACCAACGTAAGGATAATGGTTAGATATTGAATTGTATTGTGCATTCAATAATATTTCGTTCCTTGTGAGAATCTTCTATCTAAATGTATGAAGATACTTCTTTGAGAATTGAAGGGATTTATGTCTAGGGTATTTTTGATCCACAAAAGTGACGTCTTTGAAAAATTGAAATAACTCTTATATTAAAATGTTATCTTCAAAAACGAAAAATAAGGTTTTTTTAGAGAGTATATTTCTTTATTTGGAATTACTGCAGGAAATAGCTGAATAAATATATTTTTTGTACTTAAGACTATGAAATACAGTTTTTACAGATTTGCTTTAGGAATTTTAATATTAGTACTTACAGAGAAGTAAGTACTTGTGTTACTAAAATGCAAGATGAAACTTAGATGTTTGCTCTAAACAGGGCAATTATGTTCAGTGTTTCTTTTTAAGGAAAGTAATTTGCCCTATCCTAGAATTTTGTTGGGATAAAACAGAATTTATGCCTATTTGAGGCATCTGTTCTGTGTGTTAATTGAATATGAGAATAAATATTGTCTAATATCCAAACAGTACTTTTCACTGCTTGCAATCATTCAGGGAATTACTTCTAGCAGCTTCTGCCACCTGGGTTTTTTGAAAGCAAGTTTTCTTTTGTGATTTCAGAGAATGCAAACCTTTCTGTGAAAGTTAAGACAGTTAAAACATAGTTAAAGCAGTTGATGGTTTTGTTAAGAGACCTTGCAGAAACATGAACAGTCTATCTTCACAATTTTGTTAGTCCAGACACCTAAATTTCCAAACTTCTATAAAGATAGGTAGTGAAGGTCAAGCTTTTTCTGAGGTGGACATCAATCTACTCAGTTCCCGTGAGGTAATTACATGGGGTGGGCAGGTACTGCCTCATCTGTTTCCTGTGCCCTTTTTATTCTTTGAAGCATACAAGTGTCAGTAGCATTGGTGAATATCAGTGATTGCTTTCACCGGACACCTTCTGAGAGAATACAAGAGCCTTTGATCTACTTACCTTTGAAGGGTATGGTCCTTGGACTTCAGACAATGTCAGGATCTTGGCTTTTTCTTTTAAGACATAGTTTGGCATCCAAACCTATTTTCTTTTTTTTTGGAAGACTTGCATGAGTTTGTCTTTAAGCCCGAGCCAAATGAAAGTCTTGGAGACTTTCATTTCTTGTGCTAGAACACTTCTGTGTCTCTTTAGCTGAACTTGATGTAGGTAAATAACACCAAAGTTGGAAGCTATATAATGCTGTAAGAATTTGTTTTCTCAGGAAAAAATGTAGTTGTAATAACTGAAACTAAGCAACTGGGCTTTTCTGGGTGGCATAATTTTTTATTTTCTTAGAAAAAATATAGTTGTAATAACCAAAACCAAGCTAACAGGCTTTTCTGGGTTGCATACTTTATTAATTAGCTCTGAACCCAGTAGCACTATGTAAATTGGAAGCAACATGGGATTTGGGTCTCTGTGTGAATTTACTTTTCTTAAAGAGTGAGAACATGACATAGAATAATTTGGAACTGCTTTTGCTGTGTTTCGGAAAGCTGTGAGAGTGGAAGCTACTTTCGGGAACTGAAATAGGCAGGTTTTGAAGAATAGGAAGTAAACATCTACAGCTACAGCAAAAAATCAGCCAGACTGATGCAGAAGCACATAGGTATTTGGAGGACTGCTGAAGTAGTCCTTCACCTAAAAAGATACATTAATCTTTAACAAATAAAGTCAGAAAGTGACAATATTGATTCAAAAGCTTCAAAATTGGAAGAACTTTGAGCCCTTTGCACTACTTTCAATTCTAGGGAGACAGGAGTGATAGGAGAAGAAACAAAGAGATGAGCAACACCTGGATGTTTCTACTGCTGAGAGCTACATCAAAGAATAGTTCGGATTGAAAGGAATTGCAGGAGATCTGCAGTCTAACCTGCTGCTCAAACCAAGATAAGCTATGAGATCAGGCTTTTCAGGGTTTCATCCAGCCAGGTCTTGAAAACATGGAGAATGGAGATGGCACAACCTCTCTGGGAACCTGTTCCATAAAGTTGGAAAACATTTCTCGTCTGAACCTCTTTGGATTCAGTACTTGTCTTGCAGCCAAACACTGCTATGAAGTGATTGACTGCATTTCCTTATTACGCTCACTTTAGATATTGGGAAGCCTGTTATACACCATGAAGTTACCTCTTCTCCAGCTTGATCATACGAAGTTTCCTCAGTTCTTGTAGATATTTCAGCTGCTGACCATGGTGCTGACTATTCCCTTAGCCCACTCCAACTTTTTTCCTATGTTGTGAGGGATGTGTGTACATTGTCCTAGATGTATTGTAATGACTGCCAAATAAAAGGTGATTAATCTTGATCTTCTTCCCTTGATCTGGCTATGCTGCTATTAATATAGCTCAGGATGCTGTTAGCTGTCTCCACTCATATACCATGCTGCTGATCTGTGGCTGTGTATCATGATTACCAGGTTCTTTTTGAGCACAGCATCTATCCATCCAGTTATGAGCCACATCACTTTAGAGTGGTCTTGCTTCCTAAATTCAGCTCTTTGCATATGTCATTGTTGAATCTCAGAAGCTTCATTCTAGCCTGTTCTTTCTCTGTGACTAGAGAATGGCAGCTCTTTTGTTGAGTGTATCAATCGTATTGTGTCATGATCTACCCACACCCAGTTCACTGTTCACTGCACGTATTGTGAGACTGCACTCTTGGCTTATTCCAGGTGATGGATAAAGCTGTTAAACAGATCTAATACAGACCTCTACAGTATTACAGCCATTCCAGCTACTACCATCTGGGCTTTACCATTAAACCACTTCTATCAATGTTACAGTTCACCTATCTAGACTTAAGGTGCTACAATGAAAATACTGTGTGAGAAAGTGCTAAAATCCTTGCTAAAATTAAGTTATATTTGATCTACTCACCCTCCTTTTGTCCACAGCCCTGATCATTTTATCATGGAATATAACTAGGTTGGTCGGACATGATTAAACTTTGGTAAATCCACCCTGAGTGTTCCCAGTCACCTTTGTCTTTTTCATGAGGCCAGAAAATTGTTCTAGAAGGATTTGCTAAGTAACCTTCCAGGACTGAAATGAAGCTTGGTCGTTTCTAGCTCCTTGTCTTCTCCTTTTGACCTTTGCCAAATACAAGTGTGACATTTGCCTTTCTTCATTTGCCAGGGACCTCCCCCAATTTTTGTGACCTTTTGTGATGATAATGAGCAATGTCACCTTGACACTGGCCAGCATTGTCAGAACCTCTGAGTGTAGGTGAGCTGGCCTCTTCAATTTCTGTGGATTGAGTTCTCACAGGTTATCTCAGACTCAAGTCTCAGCTATTGCTAGCAATTGTTCTCCTTTTTCTGTCCTTTTACTGACCATAGAGGCTTGGGAGTAGACCTTATCAGGAAAGATGGAGGACAAAAGGGCAGGGAGTATGGTGACCTTCTCTCTCTGCTGTTGATAAAATAGCTATTTTGTGTAGAAGTCTGTTCCTGTTTTCTTTCCTACCATAAAATCCCTTCTCATCTTCTGTGAATGTTAATTCTAGGTGTTTTTCCTGAGTGTCCTGGTTTGAAGGACAGGTATGTGCTAAGGAAGGCAGGAGCATCCCTTGGAATGGAGAATGTGAGCCCCTTCGCTCTGAATTATTGTAATTTTGAAATTAAGGGGCTCTCAGGCGAGGATATAGGATTAGGAATAACAGTTCTTTACTAGTATTTGTAATAAAGTGAACAAACAACAACTCCTATGGCACTAACAACAAACAGAACCAGGAACCCGGTGCCAGCCCTCTGGGCCTGCAGGCACTGTCCCCTTGGGTGCAGTGATGGTCACAGCCGGCAGGGGGCGCTGGTGGCGCTGGGTGGGCAGGGCAGGTGCGATGATTCCCCCGCGGCTGCAGGGGGCGCTGTGGCGCGAGCTCCAGCAGACACGGGGCACGGCCGGGAGGGGAAGGGCTGGAGGACAGACAGGCTTTGCTTCGCAAACCCCCCTGGGGCCGTGGATCCCAGTGCCCAGCAGAACTCTCGTAAAACAGCAAGGTGGGACAGTAGGACGTCTCGGTAGGCAGGGGGAGCGGGGGCTGCAGCGCAGTGAAACCCAGAGCAGTGCCGATGGAGCAGTGGGGGACAGGGCAGGGGCAGCAGCCCAGCTCCCAGCCCGGCAAGGAGAGGTCAGCTCAGGATCCTGGGTCCCCCCAAGCAGATGGTAAAATAGGTCTCAGTTCAGAGCAGGGGTTCACTCACGGCAGAAGAAACAGCTCCACGTGAAGGGTCCAGCAGCAGCAGCAGCAGAGACTCCTCTCTCCCCACAAAGGCAGAGCAGCACCTCCGTGTTCCCCTCTGAAGCGCAGCTCCAGCTCCCCGGTGCTGCCCCCACCCCTGCCTTTTATCAGCCCCTCTCCTCCCGGGGCTTGGCCACAATCCCTTGTTTTTCCTAAGTACCCAGTACTTAAGAGTTGGTTAGCAACTTAATGGGAAAACATTCTATACAAAAGGAAAGAAAAAACCTAACCCCCAACACTGAGGCACCTCCTTTCCATCCCTATATACTTAGGCAATCTCTCAAAATTTTTCCTTGGCTTTCTGTCCCTGGCTATGTCTCCTACTTGCTGTTGTTTAGCCTTGTAGTTTTCTTATGACCCACTTTTTTATCCATGCCAGAATTTCTATATATTTGTTTTCTTGAATACCAGCAGGACTGGTGTAGTACAAGAACTGTTTGAAATTTTGAATTGTCTGCGATTGAAATCATGCCGTTCTGAGTAGAGTTGTCATGTTTTAGGAATGATATTCCCCAATTTAGTGTTCCTACAGAAACACTCTAAACCATGTGCTGCTCAATCATTCCCCCTCCTCTTCTTCCTCCTTCTGTGATGGGCTGGACAGGAGAATTGTAGTCACAAAGAGTAAAGATCATGGGTTGAGATAAGGACAGTTTACTGGACATGATGATGAAATAAGACAACAGGCTGTAACAGCAACAATACTAATGACCGAATGTACAAGGAAGAAAGAAGTGATCGATTCACCTGTGATTGTTCACTGTGGAACCCCCAACCATACCCAGTCCCTCTGCCATGGTACCCACATTCCCCTGTACCCAGAAAATGACATGAGGTGGTATAGAATAACCTCTATGTCCTAGCCATGTGCACTCCTGGCTACTGCAAAAATTAACCCTGTTCTGGCCAGAACAAGGGTAAGAATATAGACAGGTATGTAGAAACTTGAGGAGCAAGATTTGTACTTGAAATCAGTGTTGATGATGCAAGATGTGATACCTTTCTGAAGAGAACTAGTGTGTTAATTAAAATATGATGACTTCTGTTTATTACATATAATCTGGAGTCCATATCCAAATGTTCAAATTAATTTATGACTGGAAGTCTAACACAAGCCTTGGCAATACAAAAGAACATAACCATAACTGAATAGTTTTTCTTAGAAGGAATATATAAGTTTCTTCACTTAAAAAAAAAATAAGGCAAGCAGCTTTATAGGTCATATGATGTGCTAACATGATGTCATACCCAGATTGTGTTTTAAAAATATGTAGAATACTTGACATAAGTATTTTTGGTAAAAATGTTCTAATGTTGAAACTTTCCAGATTAGAAAGAGAGTGTTTCTCCTCAAACAATAAAATGAAAGAAGTGATTGAGGAAAAGAAGAAGGTAATAGTAGACCTTTCTGCGAGACTAGGGAGTGCTGAAAAGAGCTGCAGAGATTTACAGAGCGAACTTGCAATGGTAAGACAAAAAGCCTGTGGCACTCATTGTTTAGGTTTTTTAAATATACTCTGAACATAATCTGCATTTGCTGTGTTGAACTGTGGAATAAATCTGACTTTGCATTCCTCTGATTTTTATTTATATTACCTTGTTTTGTGAAACAAGAGTAAATGTAGATAAGATACTGGAGAAGCTAATTCCAAAATTCATTTTACGTGACACACCAAATATTTAATTGAGGAGTTATTTGCAGAAAACAGTTGTTTCAATAGTATGGTTATGAGTCAAGAGTAACCAAACTTTGCATTCCTAATGAAGAAGGCAATTTGGATTATGATTTTGTGTGAAGAATATTCTATCTTCCTATCCAAGCCTTTTTCTCCTCAGACTTGATTAGTTGCTGTTGTAGACTTGCTTATTTCTATTTCACATAATGTTTTTAGTGCAAGCATTTAACTGCAAAAAAATGTTAGAAAATGTCTTTTTCAAAAGTGACAGTGTTTAATTGATTGGTTTTTTGTTGTTTTTTTTTTTGTTTTGTTTGTTTGTTTGTTTTGGGGTTTTTTTTTGTTTGGTTTGCATTTGTCATATTGGATGTATTGTACAGGATTATTTTCTGAAATGTTTTTCCTTTTTTATGTCCATTTGGTGCCTTCCCACTGTTTCTGCACACTCCAACTTTGAATATCAATTTTGCCATCCTCTTCAATAGTAGGAGGGTCAAAGCAAAAAGCTTACGGTATCTTCATTAATGATATGGATGAAGGGATGGGAGTGTACCCTCAGCAAATTAGCAGATGACACTGAGCTGAGTGGTGCGGTTTACACACCTGAAGGATGGGATGCCATCCAGAAAGACCTGGACAACCTTGAGAAGTGTGCCCATGAAAACCTCATGTTATTTACTAAGACCAAGTGCAGGGTCCTGCACCTGGATCCGGGCAAGCTCCAGTGTAGCCCCAGTGTCAGCGCAAGCTGGGGATGAATAGATGGAGAGCAATTCTGCACAGAAGGACTTGGGGATGCTGGTGGGTGAGAGGCTGGATGTGGCCCTGCTGCAAAAAAGAAACCCAAATACATCCTGGGCTGCATCCAAAGCAGCATGGCCAGCAGGGCAGGGGAGGGGATTCTGCCCCTCTGCTCTGCTCTGCTCTGCTCTGCTGTGCTCTACTCTGGTGAGACCCCACCTGCAGTGCTGCATCCAGCTCTGGGGTCCCAGCACAGGACAGACATGGACCTGTTGGAGAGAGTCCAGAGGAGGCCACCAAGTGGCAGCTCTGCTATGAGGTAGTCTGGAAGAGAGAAGGCTTTGGGGTGGCCTAATTATGACCTTCTAGTACCTGAAAGGAGCTTACAAGAAAGATGAATAGAGACTTTTCAGAAGGGCTTGTGACAGGACAAGGGGAATGGCTCCAAACTGAAACAAGGTTTACATCAGATATTAGGAAAAAATTCTTTATTGTGAGAGTGATGAGACACTTAAACGGGTTGTTCTCATAATAGAGAAGTGGATTACCTATTCTTGGAGGAGTTCAGTGCTGGTTTGCATGGGGCTCTGAGCAACCTGGTCTGGCATTAGAAGTAGATGAACTTTAAGGTTCCTTCCAAACCAAGCCATTCTATGATACAGAAGACCTTATCTCTTTTCATTGTGTAGTAGCATTTACAGTATTTCTATGCTCAGCTACTTTTCTTTTTCTAAGCTTGTAAATTTCTGTTCCTGCTTTCTCTTGGACCTATGAGTGTAGGAGATTACCATGATCTCTTCCATGCTACTGGCAGGCATTGTGCTATTCCTATATATATAGGAGCAGAGATCGGCATCAGAGAGTCTTCAAATTTCAGCTGATGAAGTTATTTCATACATTGTCTTAGTGTTATCCACTTCCCAGGTAGATTGGTAATTAATAAATCGAAGAAGAATAAAATTAAAAAAACGTTTTTATTTTGGGAAGACACAGGTTCTTCAGTGCAAGCACTAAAGTATTAAAAGACTTTTGCTGCCTTAGTCAACCTGAAAAAATCATTCTATCAGGCAGAAAAAGAATACAAAAAAAAAAATTTCTTAGTAAAATCTATGTTATACCTGACAAGAATTCAGGACAAAATTCTATTCATGCTTAAGGTTTTTGGTAGTGGCAACAGTATTAAATGGTGTACTCAAAATGAATGTTGTGTTACTGAAATGTAAAAGCAATTAGATTCCCCACTTGAAAAAGCTGTCTTATTTATATAGCAGATTGTTTTAATTGTTTTACTGGAATGATTTCAAGCCACAAGACTGTCTTGAACAGGTAATAAAAAATACTCATTTTCTGAAGAGTTGTATTAGTGGTCCCCAGTGGGATTAGAATTTTATCACCTTGGATGTCTTTGTATTTTTCCTGAAGACTTTCGTCTTTGTTTGGGAAGCAGAAGTGCCTATGTGTGGTCTTGTTTACTCAATATAGACAGCTTTTTTGTTATTTTTCTTCCCAAAATCAAAAAGCAGAAGGCTATAGCAGAAACTAAGTATAAATAACATTCAATACACTGTTATTAGGCTTCTCTTTACTTATACTAAAATTGTGTGAAATTGTCTGTGTATTCTCTTCCCTTTATTTCCATCTCTTGCTTTCTTGATCTGTTAATTATTTTCTTATATTTTGTACTATTATTAGACATCCTGAATATGTCTTTTCCACTTCAATCTGGTAATCTTAAGTTGGTTTCTCACAATACTGTTAACATACAAGCTAATGTTCTTGTTTTTTAAAATATTTGTAAGATACACAAAGTACATTATTTTGAAACTTTATATGAAAATTTTTTTTTTTTTTCCTTAATGGATCAGTTGAATGTACAGTAAAATAGTTATTCTGCTTGTAATTTTAAATATCAGCATGTGGCAGAAGTTTGCCAGAAACTGGCATGGGTCAAATGTGATAGGATCTGTTACTATCAAGCAAAATTGCTTATGAATGCTCAGCATGAGAAAGCTCTCAATATTTACATTATGTTTATCTGAGGAAATTGGTCTCAAGCTTGTAATTATTTCTAACTAGAGTTTCTAGAAATTTTTAATTTCAAGAATAGGAATTTAGAAGAATGGCCATTGTGATTTAACACTTGGTTTAAATTGAAACAGCCCCAGCTGTATTTCTGCCCAATGGAAAGAATAAGAGATGTCTTTAGGAGTTTTAAGTTACTCAGGATATTTACATTTCCAGTATCTAGTAGTGGATGATCTTAGTATGGAACAAAAAGAAGATGTTAAACCTTTATTTTGTGAGAAATTTAAATTGAAATTTGGGAAACTTGCCAGTTCACCAGAATGCATATTAGGAAAGTAAATTAAAATAATGTATTTTAGTATAAATTCCTTTAATTTGGAAGACGTATATTCATTTCCACCCCTTTTTATAGATCCTATCAGAACTAGCATAATTTGTATATAAGTTGTGTAATAAGTTACACACAACCTGTCTTTTTCCCCATGGCATGTGAATCTTTCTCTTACAGCCATGCCTGCAGTCAGGCTCTGCTTGCGTCTCAGGTGACCATAAAAGTCTTCCAGGCTATCGTACACTGAATATCAGAACAGAAATGTTTGAGAATCTGGTTCCAGGACATACACATTAAGCATTGTTCTTTAACAGAAGTTGCTAGGTATTGACTGAACAGACAAGGATTGTGATTCTGTTCTACAACTTCTGTGGAGTAGAAACTGGTCCACAATGGCAAAGATGTAAATGTCATCTAGGCAATTTAATGTGAGTAGTTTCTTTCAGTTAAAAAAAACCCCAATCTTGATAAACACTCTTCATTAATTTTATGCTAATGGTTGTTAGGTGTTGTTTTACCTTGGTTGTTTTTTTCTTGCCTTAACATAGCGGGGGAGGGGAGTATTTCTTCCCAGATGTTGCTTCTATTATTGTCCTAATTCGGGAAGACTAGTTAGTCCGAAGCATATGCTTAAACGAACTTCTGCAAACCAATTTTGCAATTTATTCAGGAAGTGCAGAGGTCACTCAAGCTGTGATATCCTGGTGTTGAAAGACAGGCATGTAAAATTTAAAGTTGCAGTTCTCAAAAAATTTTTTCTGACTTGGAAAAAAACCAAACAAACCCCAAAACCCAAAGAGATACTTCATAACATTCTCTCCCACCAAAAGTTGTTACGAATCTTTTTTCATGGGACAAGAATGGTTCCAATAAAACTTGAGCATTTTGATTAATTTGTAAGACTGAGATACTAAATTTCTTGAGAGATTGTATTTAATTTACATGTGACCAGACCCTTCTATAGATTGTTGAATATTCAAGCAAATACAAGAAAATAAAAGAAGTATTGAATAGTTTGATAACTTGAGCAAAAATAAATAGTACCCCAAGGAGAGAGTTTGTCAGTGAGGGTTTTGTTTTGTTTTGTTTTTTATAATACAATTTATGCCTGGTTGCTGAAAAATTTGTACCACTTTTCTGCTGTACAGAGCATCACTTGAGTAGAACCCGTGTTTTGTGAATTGTGGAGCAGTCTTTTGTATTTTTGTAAATGCTTTGATTTGATGCCCCCAACGTCATGCCTGGTAAACATTCTGATACTTTTGTAAAGAATTTACATAAGCACTTTCCAAGGAATATCTGAATATGCTGGTCCTTGGTGGCTGTGTGGATAGTTCTGGATTTGGCTCTTAGTCTGCCATCAGCAGTTGGAAGTTGTACTGCAGATTGAGTGGGTGAATTAGTTCATGTGCAAGAGAGGCCCCCCCAGGAACCCCTTGTCACTGTAAATAAATTAGAGAAAGTTCTTCAGGAATTATGGCAGTTCACTGTAGAGCTGGACCCCAACTCCCTGCATACTACTGCAGTGATTTTGTTAAGGTAAGGCCTCAAATTCCTGCCCACATGTTTATTTTTTAAAAGTTATTGAACCTGAGATACAGATTCACATTTGCAGCATCAGGTTCTGTGAGCTGTCCTGGAACTGTGACTAGAGTTTGCATTTATTTTAGTCAACTATGGCTTTTGCAAAATGCTGAAAAACAATGGGACATCATTTCTGTATGGGAACAGGAGCAAAAATAAAATACTGGTAGTTAAGGAAAATGTGTTTACAACCAAGGTAGTAGGAACTTGTCCAGATAAATAAAAATACCCTTCTGGAAGATTAACACAAGTCTGACAGAGAGTGGAAGAATTTTATAAGTAGTTGGTTTTCCAAATAGTTCAGGTTATCCTTACAGATAAGGATAGAAAGTATTTGGAAAAAAGATTTTCTCCTCATTGGAGTCTACAACATTTTTAATGAAAAATGCTTGGCTTCTCTTTAATTTCTTTAAAACTTCAATTGTGTTTTGAAATTGGTGATTAAATAAATATGTTGCCAAGCACATTTTCTACAAAAGGTTTTTGTCCTCAAGAGTTGTTTTATGATAATAGGAGCCTTTTTTAAGGATATGAAGTTCGTTAAAAGGAAGCATTTTATATGCTAAAATTCAGCATATATTCTATGTTCAGAAAGTATGATTTTTCTCCTATGTTAGGTTTTTAACCTTCAGTTTGGAATATATTGTGAAGAAGGGAATTGTGTTTGGGGAGTATAGGAAACGCCTCTAGTATATTTTGAGAATTTTAAGTTCTCAAGTGTACATGAAAATTTCACTGGCATCAGGGACCTGGAATTCCCAAGGTCAGGTTCTTCCAGTGAAGACTAAGGTGAAAAAAGCAATGAGAAGGCTTTTTCTCTCTCCTAGTCACCAAATCACTGCCTCATTAGCCCACATTTTGCCTAATCCTTCTTTTGCAGGTGATCTACTTCAGAAATCTTTTTCTGTTACTCTTCATGTCCCATGCCAGATTCAACTTTAGATGGATTTTGGCATTCCTAAATATATCCCTCTAGACTTTAACAATATCTTTGTATTTTTCCAAGTTTACTATGTCTGAACAACCTTCTTTATGCTTCCTATTCAGGAATTCCCTGCATATCCATACAGACCTCACCTTTGATTTTCAAGGCTGTGTTCAAGGATCACTGTCTAGGTCAAGAATGGTCCATTCTGGTGTACAGGAAGTCAGACAAAGTCAGCAGAAGACTTACTTGACAAATATTCTTCCACCTGTTTCTATTGTTGTGGTCTGTGAAGCAAACTTCTTTATGTAAAGGCTTTAGCAATTTTGACAATTGATTTCTCTTCTGAAATAACCTAGGAAACAATTACACCTGTACTCCAGTAGTTCTGCAGGAATAGCAGAACATGTTGATGGGTGGAGTTGTTGAGAAGGGTTGTAATTGCATCTCCTGGAACAGTTGAATCTGTGAGCTGCAGTTGACTGTCTTTGACTCTATACTCATGGACTCCATTTTCCTATTCAAAATAAAGCATTATGCATAGTCCCCGTGTTTGTTCAGACTGAAGAAAAACTAAGGTGATAATAGCTGCACCTGTAAACTATCGAGTGGGCGCTTGTGGAGAAGATGGGGCTATGCTATCCTTAGATCTGTGCGTTAGAAGTATAAGAGAAAACAGGAAGGTTATAATTACCTGTAAGGGGAAAACAAAAAACTTCACAATAAGAATTGTGAGATATTGGAACAGGTTGCCTGGAGGGTTTGTTGAAACATCATCTTTGAGGATACTCAAAACTTGACTGAACAAGGTTCAGAGCAGCCTAACCTGACTTCGACCATACCACGCTCTGAGTGGGGAGTGGGACCAGATGACCTCCACAGGTCCTGTCAGCTTAAATTCCTGATTTTATGACTGTATACATTTTTATTAGATACCTGTCAGTGAGACATAAGAAATCAGATCAATAAAAGGTCCTTTTGGACTCTTAGCTTGTGCCTGGATTTTCAGCAGTGCAATTTACAGCATTTTTTCCTTCAGTTTCTGATAATGGGGACAGTGATTGAAAATAGAAGTTAGAAAGGAAAGTTACTAAATATTTTGCAGTTCAAGTGTAGAGAGACTGGCTAGTCTAAATAATTTCTTTTTGATCTTTATTGCTGTTGAAAAAGAGACTAAAATTGACTTAGGAAGTGTAGATGCAGCTGGCAAATAAAGCACGGAGAAGTGGTGAAGTCTGAATAGACTGGAACACACTGACTAAATTATGGTAAATTAACTAAAAAAAATGGAAAAATTGAATGAGAAGATTGAAAAAAATTCTCACATTTGATTTTTCCGTAGGAAAATGTTTTTCTGGGAAGATGTAGTCTCACCTTCTCTGTGCTGAAGTATTTTATATAAAAAGAGTATTTATTTTATTGTGATGTTTTCATATTGTTGTGTTTTCCTATTTTTAATTTGTGAGGTCTTTGAGATGATCTCAGTACATGAGAGTAAATTACTTTAATGTGCTTGCATCCCATAAAATATTTTTACTGGATCTCAACATTTACAAGTTCTATTTATATTGATAATTTTTTGGAGTAGGAATTAAACCTTGGCTATTTTTCAATATATAGGAATGATTTGGAAATTTTTTATGAAGTGTAGTACAAACTCTCACACAAGGAAAGGCGTGTAAATGCTACAGGGGACCTAACACTGAAATACACATATGAATAATATATTAGTTGATATACAGTACATATAATTAAAATTGAAAGAGTAAAGCAAATTTATAAAATATTTAAACTGAATAGTGAAGAACACTGCAGAGAATTAAATGCATTTCTTTGTGGTTTTTTTTTATCCTGACAGTTACATGCTACCAGTATGTAGCAGTTTTCCTGGGGAGGATGTTTCCCACACATAAGAAATTGCTTGCGTTCTTTGACATGCAGTGAAGCATAACTAAAGCAACAGTTTCTAGATATGATAGAAAACAGTAGAATTTTGCTCAATAAAAAAGGTTAACTTTCCATTACCAAGTAGAAATGGAAATTACAAATAGCTGTTAGAATTCAGAATGGAAATAAATTGAGCAATTAAAAGTCATGAGACATCGTTGACCATAACCTTTTTCATAAGAAAATTGTGAAATTATTTAAATCTGGTCTCCTCTTGAGTCGGGGTGGGGGGGTAAGTGTGGTTGGTTTTCATTTATTTTTGCTGCTTTTGGGTTTTCTAAGTTGCTGATATATATTACTTTTTGTCAGTCAGCAGCTAAAATCATACATTTCCTTGAGAAGTCAAAACTACACGTATCCAAAAGAATCTTGGTCTTGTCTGGAATTATGGATGCATGTCTTTGAAAACTGCATATTATAATATCAGGTATAAATTGAGGGAATTATTTGGTATAGTCTTTCTATTGTAGTGATTTAAAAAATCTGCTGTAGAACTTCTATGGCCTCGAAAAATTTGGTGTCTTGATTTGAACAATAGACTGTGCTTAGTGAACAGCCTTCTTTAAGAAAATTCAGTGTTAGGGGCTGAAGAACTCTCTAGTTTTATGTTCCATGTATAAGGATGAGTTTTTGGTATTGAAGAAATCCCTATGTAGCATGGAAGATATTAACAATTGAAGTAAGCAGGTTTGCAGTGAGAATAGGTGTGGGATTTGACTGAGTGCCAAATCATGGATTTCTATCCTGTCTGCCAGTAGTTTGGTGTCTTTCTGGATGCCCTTGTAGGGTGGAACAATAGATTTCACTGCTTGCATAGATGGACATAATTTAATGTCCATTAAGATACTTCTAAAGCAGAAGATGAAGAAGACTAAGTTTTTTTACAACCATCTTTTGTATTGCTTGTGAAATCCTTTAGTTTTATGTTGTGTGTTACAGGGTTCTGCATTACTTATTTGTTATGTTGTGCTAGGTATCTTGGCTCAAGAAAAGACATAAAAAGAAATAGAGCAGAAATTTAAATTTAAAGAGGAACAAGTATATCATTGTGATGTGTATTTCTTCTGTTTACTTATTTTATTGTGTTCTCTCCCTGCCCCCTCTTGTCTTGTCTGTTCCTCCTGTCAAATAAAGGCCAAGAAACACCAGGTCTTTCTAACAGAGACGTATGAAAACAACATGAGAGAGCTGGAGTTACTCTTGGACAGCTTTGCTATGTCAGGCCAGCGGACAGCAGGTTAGTTGAAGGTATAAAATGACAGATGCATCTGTCAATGTTCCAAAGTCACTACATTGTGGGAATTCTGCAGATGCCTCTTGCATTCCCTCTTCTCAACATGCTTTGATTTGATGACATGATAAGAGCAGTTCTCACAGCAGTCAAATGGCCTTGCTAGCTGAGAAAGGGTGACGGATTGTGGACCTGCTGTTGTCAGCCCAGAGCTTGATTTACAAGTGCTGGGGTGTATATGATCGGTCAGAAAAGGGCTCACTTGCTGTGCTCTAAATCCAACTGAGAAAAAAGTCCTTACAGTATACCTGCAAAGGGAACAGATGTTTTGCCTGAACTGAGCCAAATTCTGAGGCAACCTTCAGCAACTTAAAGGTCATATATTCAAAAAGGTTGAGTAGGACACATGATGCAACACAACACTTCGTACAGTTGATTGTGGACCAGTACTATGTTGCGTTCATTTAGTCTGATACAGAACAAATATTTCTCTGTTTTCATTAAAATTAATTGTAAGTCAGTAGTTGTCATTCTGCTACCTGACTTTATATATAATTAATGTATCGTACTTAACAAACTGCTGCCTGGTCAGACATTTGAAATAGTGGCTAACATAAACAAGCTGAACTTTAACATCAAGCTAGTGATTTTTTTAAAGAGGAAAATTGAACACTTTCTAAAATCTTCATTTAAAACTGTAATTCCTATTATAAAAATTACATACTAGACACAAAGTGCTTCCAATTTACAGTGAAAGTAAACTGGGAGAAAACAAGTAAAATACGGCTTACAGAGCAAATGGGTTTATTTTATGTATATCATGATATGTTTTTGCAATTTTTAGCATGATAGACATAAATGGGTTGTTAAAAACACTTCTAAATGAAGGTACATTTGTTTATGTCTTCACAAAATGATTTTTTTAGGGCCTGGTGCTGTTAAATTTCAATAAAGAAACAACTTCTTGGGATTTCTTTTGTCCTTAAAAGGCGAACTTGGATTCTGTGGTGCATTGATTTCCTTGCATAGGCTGTATGCTTTCTTGTTTTGGAACTGGTATCAGTTTTATTCTGTAATTATAAATGTAATTACCATGATAATACCTGTAGGTTTACAGTTGAAAAGCTCTTTAAGACTGTACGTCTTCCACAGTTTTGCTAAGTTCCACATGCTCAGAGGGACTTAAGTAACTCAGGGGGGAGCTGGATGCTGCTGCCAAAGTGCAGTTTCCAATTAAAATAGACACTGACTAAGACTTTGTTCTGTATATTTACTATGCTTCTAAGTTGGAAACTTAACTTTTAATGTTTTTACATTATTATATTATTACTCTGGTGTACTTACAGATTTTTGTATCTAATAGTATTTATTCAAAATTTTTTTAAAATTATTGTTATGTTTGAAATGGGAATGCCTAGGTGCCAATAAAAATTAAAGTCTTAAATAAATCTTTGTAGCCTAATTACTAGATGAGAGGCTACATGAGCCACAGCTGATGGGGAAGGTCTTGTTCTTGTTCTTGTGGCCAACATTGAACTCAAGGGTTTGAGAGATCTTCTTAAAAATATGTCAGTATTAAAGATCCAACAATAAAGATCCAGCCCCTTAATTCAAATGCTCATTAGGCTATGATTATTAGGCTATGCAGTAAAGAGAAGATATTACTGTATTTTTAAGATTATGTCATAGGTTGGTGCTGGGCCAGTGCCAGGCACCCATGAAAGCTGCTAACTCATGCAGCTGGACAGAGGAGAGAAAATTTAATGTAGGGTTCATGGGTTGTCCTAAGGACCGGGAGAGATCCCTCAGCAAATACCATCATGGGCAAAACAGGCTCGACTTTCAGATATGAAGTGGACTTACTACTAACAAAATCAGAGCGGGATAAAGAGAAGAAAAATAAACCCTTAAAAAAACACCTGCCCCCCACCCCTCCCTCCTTGCCAGCTCTACCTCCTACCCTGTTGGCACAAGGAAGCAGGGCATGGGGGTTATGGTCAGTTCATCACCCATGGCTTCTCCTGCTGCTCAGGGAGAGGAGTCCTTCCCCTGCTGGACTGTAGGCTCCCTCCCACGAGAGACAGCTCACTGAGAACTTCTCCAATGTGGCTCCATCTCATGAGCAACAGCTCCCTGCAAACTGCTGCAATGTGAGTCCACCCCACAGGCAACAGTCCTCCCAAAACTGCTGCAGCGTGGGTCACTCTTCGATGGGGTGCAGTCCTCCAAGGACAGGCTGCTCCAGCCTGGGGGCAGGCGACCTCGCTCCACAGGCCTCCCACAGGGTCACAGCCTCCTCCAGAGTATCTGCCAGCTCCAGTACAGGGCTCCTCCACGAGCTGTGGCGCAGCTGCTTCGCCGTGGTCTGCACAGGAATGTGGGCATGATTTCACTTTTATCTTTTCAATTCATAACATTTTGCAACATTGAGCAACGGGGTACTTTCTTAGGGATGTTTGTCTTCAGGAAAAAGTAATTGTAGTTGTAGTAATCTGAAAAAAGGTGAAATGAGTGCAAAGTTCTAAGAGTGTTAGCTGCTGTGAGTTAGCGTCACCATTTAATACAGGCCACCAGTGCTATTTTGGTCAAAAATCTAAACCACAGCACCATATGAACTGCTATGAAGAAAATTAACTCTTTCCTACCCTGGCCCAGTACAGCTAGCAGAAAGTCTGAAACAGCAGGTTTAAGAGTATTCACTTGTATACTTCTGTAAGACTCCCATGGAACTTGGCATTTTCCCAAAATTCTTCCCTCGAACTCTTATGCAATACTGGGCGTACACTTCCAAGTACTTGACTGGGTTTTTAATCTCGTTGCCGACATGATGCTTCTGCTGCAACAGAGTGCATTTGGATTATGTTGCATGTCTCCTGCACAGTTGTATGAAGACAGACATCATTTGGGCAGCATAAAAGCCATAGGTATGTTTTCAGCTAATGCAGGTAGGCTGAATCTGGTATTTCTATGGGCAGATTGAGCTGCCTAGAAATACAGTTATAGCAAAGGCAAGGAATGATAGCATGGAAAGTTTACTGGCAAAACTCTAATTTTGAAAATTCTAAGTATGAACATACATTATTTAGCTTGACAAAAACTATGGCATAGACGATACCTCTTAGATTGACTTAATAGGGATTATTTTAAACTGAATGAGAATTGTGTGTTACTACTTTGCTAGAGCTACAAGTATGAAAAAATAGTGTTTATTTTTTTTGTACAACAAGATCAATGCAGAATGTTCCTACAATGGGTAGTAGTGAGAGATTGGTCTTGTAATTGAGAAGACTGGACTGGAGCTCTGTTCATAGCTATAGTTGTGGTTAAGTGATAAAAATTATAGTAAGATGACACTTGTCCCTTTCTTCAATGTGAAATCTTAACTTCTGAAAAAAGGTCAGATTTTATGAATTCTTTTTAGATTGGTTCTAAGTGTAACATTGTTATTTATTGTTATATATTGATATCTCTAGGATTCACAGGGCTCTGGAGTGTCATTAGGAAAATCGTGCTTTTCCCTGACTCTGTAGACTTTTAGAAACTGTGAGAAGTAGGTGGACTGCCTGATAGGACAGAGCAGGGGTCTATCACTGGAATGTGCATGCTTTAGAGCTGATCTTGTGCCTATTACTGAAAGCTATCTTGCAAATATGTGTTGCTTTGTCTAGATGGGACTTTGACTGTAATGTCTAGTCCAGCCTGAATAGCACTTCGTACTTTCTGGTATTATCAAAAGTTGGGAGAGAAGAGGCTAGCTAATTGAAAGAATTTTCCAAATGGCAATTGGCAATACTTTCTGACTTGTGCACTTAAGTAAATTTTCCACCGGGTTCTATTGATGCATTATGTGTAGCCTACAGGAGAAATCACTTTTATACAATGCCATAGTAGAATATTGTGCTTGTTAGATAACATTAATTATAGAATTCATAAAAAATACTGTGCAAGTATGTAAATGCACCTCTGCTAGCTGATAAAGGTTTATGGAGAGCCAAAGAAAAGGCTCAGTCTTTAGTAGCTGATTTATGAGCCACTCTGTAAATTGCTTAATGACAATGGTGGTAAACACTTGTATCATTGTTTAGTTGTGATGGGAGTTATGATGTTTAGCCTTCCTGGATTTAAAATGCCACAGATACTTTCACTTTTGCAAAATAAGGCTGCTATTAGACTTGGTAAATACAGTTTGGCTTATAGAACATGTTAAAACGTGTGGAAAAGTTGATACTATAATTTGTTACAAAGGAAGTGATAAATGCTTCTTGGGAATATAAATAATGCTGAGAAGAATGATCTGTCAATTACCTGGTATTGTGGTGTAACACCAGAAAAAAAAGAAAACTTTGTTCTTGGAAACTGAATATCAGCTGACATCTTGCGACTTCTCAGTCATTACAGTGTTGTTTTACTTTCTTGGCACATTGTTTTATTCACTTTGGAATGGTGCAACAAGAGGCAACAAGAGACAACAAGATCAGAAGTCTCAATCTAAAGGTTTAATAAGTAAGTTTAGTGTGTATGTAATGGATATATCAGATTTATAATTGAACCGTTACGTAGGACAGATAATATTTTCTTTTTTTTGTCATTTCTTTTAGAATGAAGTGCAAGATAATTTAAAATGTTTTTAAGTCCTCTCCAAGCATAACATAATCATATGATCTTTGGCTTGGTCAGGCTTTAAGTAAATGAAGTACTGCATTACTATATGCATACTTAGTCACAACAATAAAATAATGTCAGGAAAAGTGTAACATTCTTAACTTTCAGACAACATGTTTTTCAAAGTATATAACTGTGTGGTTTCAAAGTTGGTTTGTCTGACTGAATGACACAGGTTTGACCACAGTAGAAATAATAATGAGACTGCATACCAAATGCATTAGGTATAAATGTAATCCAGAATTTACAGGTCTGTATCTTGTATTAAAACTTTTATACAAGTGTCTTTCAGCTGTATTTGCTGTGAAAGTGTGGCTATACAGCTATATCTCTCATGGCAAACAAGGCTGCTCTTTGGTGTTCTGTATTGTCACTGAAGCCCTAACTAATTCTAATACCTCACATCCAGGGTGAGTAGTTTTCTCTCTGTGGCTTTAACGCTTAATTTTTGTTCTGTGTTTTCCTTCAGGCACTTGTGAGGACAAAGATAAACCTCTGAGCTGCTCTGTCGTTGAGACTTTGAGGTGTACCTTGACAGCTTACCAGAACAAGCTGGAAGATACGTCTAATGAGGTAACACTTGCAATGTTTGGCTCTATCTATGTTGCATTTGGCCTGCAGCAGTACATACACTTTGCTTGTAAAAAATGGCAGAAGAGTGGGAATGTTGAGTTGACAGCTTCAAGTATACCCAAAGAAAAAAATCTCTGTTGCTGCTATTTCCCTAAGCTTGCCCTAGAGTGAAGTTTCACTTTTATGGGGACAGGGAGAACGGGTTTTTGTCTTTCTAGTTTAATTTGGTTTTCTTGTTCAATCTTTTGGGGTTATTTTCAATAAACATTTAAGATAACAAGCCATTCATGTATAGGATTTTAGTTAAAAGATAATGATCTAAGAGGGCGGCTGCATATACTGCAGCATTCCTAAATACACAATTGTTGATCCTCAGTAGTCATTGCTATCAGTTATGTAAAAGATCATGCTCCACTGTACTTCTAAAACTGATATAATTTTCTGAGGAGAGCATTTTTTCAATGGAATCTCTTTGGGAGATATTTTGCTGTCATTTCAATTAAAATAGGACTGTTAGAATACTGTCTTTAAGTTATCTAAGAAAATAATGGAAATATTTCAATTTTGGGAATCTTACCCTTGGAAAAAAATCAGATGTTTTCCATGCAGTCCTACTGTCCTTTTATATCACTGACTGAGAAGTTAGTTTTGCATTTGTTTTGTTGTGTGTTTTGCTAGTCTGACTAAATTACTCCTCTTCGGTGTAAATGTTTTGTAATTTGTGGCTTTAAAGGCTGTAGAGAGAAGTTAACTGCACCATTAAAACTTTTTGTACAAACTTGTGATTAGTCTTTGAATAAAATTTGCAAATACAGAAAGGCAAGGTGTGATAAGATTGTAAAGGTGCCAGCACACTATTTCATTTCTAGGTTTTGTCTTTTGTTTTGACAAATGCATAGTCTAGCTAGTCACTCAACTCGTTAAAAAAATTAAAAAGTAAAAAAAAAAAGATAAGTATATCAGCTTTGCCCCTTTTGTTGGGAAAAGAATGGCCTCCCACAAGACCTTTGAGTTTGTTCAAGGGGCTCAAAAATAAGTGACCATGGAAACAATTATACTTTTTAAACAGCAAGCACTGTTAAGTCTCTCCCAGTGAGATAAGAGAACTGATGTGTATAGTCATTATGGAACTCTTCTGAGACCCAAGTCTGGAAGCTGAAGAGTAACTAGGAACATATTACCCACAGCGAATTGTTATTTGGGAGGAGGAGCATCACGTGATAGGCAGCACAGTTGAAAAGTCGACTCAGCAGGCTTTGGCTTAGTGATGTGCTTTGTTGTGAAACTGTGCCAGAGACAGCAGTGGGGAGACCAAGGGGGTGGCTTCTAAGAAAGCAAAGAGAGTGTTCTGACAGA
>WEKY01058227.1:0-14410 GCA_013390045.1 Picathartes gymnocephalus
GCCTCTGGTCCTGTCACAGGGCATCATGGAAAAGAGCCTGTCTCCAAGCATTTTGAACCCTTCTTCCAAGTACACTTCCAAGTACGTTTATGTACGCTGATAAGATCCTCCATAAGCCTTCTTTTCTCTAGGTTAAATATTCCCAGTCCTTCCAGTCCTTCCTTACAGAAGGAAACCCCCTTCATCATCTTCATGGCCCTTTTATTCTTTCAGTCTGTCCACGTCTCTCTTGCACAGAGGAGCCCAGAGCTGGACACCCTCCTTCAGCTGTGGCCTGCCTAGTGCTGAGCAGAGGAGAAGGATCACTTCCCTCTACCTGCTGGCTGAGCTTTGCCTAGCACTGCCCAGGCCATCACTGACCTCCTTTGCAGCAGGGGCCTGTTGTCGGCTCGTGTGTCCACCAGGAAACTCAGGCATTTTCTGCCAAACTTCTTCCCAGCTGGGTGGCAGCCAGCATATGTTGCCTGGGGTTGTTCCTTTTCTTGCATTTCTCCTTGTTGAACTTCAGGTGGATCCTGTCAGCCCATTTCTCCAGCCTGTTGAGGTCCCTCTGACCTATCACTTGTCCTGGTGGTGTGTGATCTGCAAAGTTGCTGAGGGTACAGTCTGTCCCATCATACAAATCATTAATGAAGGTATTAAACAGGACTGGACCCAGTAGAGACTTCTGGAGCCAGTTTCTGGCCTCTAACTAGGCTTTTTGAAGTCTTTAACCAAACTCTGGGCCTTGTCATTCAGAGAGTTTTCAATACATGTGTTCAAACTATGCGTATATACATCAAGTATGAAAGAAATATTTTCTAGAAATATTCCCCTCTTTCCTGAAGCCTTGAAATTGGATGATAAAAAAAGACTTTGTAATTAGCAGGTCAGTAGAGAAAAAAGTATATGTTTGTCTGACAACCTTTTTGTATAGAATAATTAGAAAAGGAAATAAGAAATTGTGGGAATGGAGATCTACTGGTGTAATATTCATGTTTGTCTCGGGCAGTAAGCAGAGACTGATAGGAAGACATCTCATACTCTTCCTCCTTTCTGATAAAAGCATATATCATGGGGAAAAAATGAACAGAATAATGAAAAAATAAAATTCTTTTAAATATATATTCTCCTTTTGCCAGGCTTCAGTGCATCATCTGCAAACTCATTCCCACTGAATTTATTTAGGCATGACTGTTTTCAATACAAATTGTTAGCAAGACAGTTTTAGAAGCACTTCTCTAAATACTAGTGCTAGAAAGCATATTCTAGGCTTTTAAAGACAACAATACAAATTCAAGACCGTGGCTTTTCTAGGATGAACAGTGAGGAACAGATGTCAGGAATGGTAAATGCTACATTGACTGTGGAGAGGATTTGCCACTTGTGGAAAACAATAAAAATTTACAGTGTAAGTCTCCCACAGAAATCTTGATATATCAGATGTAACTGTGAAACAGAAAAGCGAGGAAATGACTAATGGATATATATAAAAACAATGTAGGAAAACAAATAAAGGATGAAAGCCCAGATCTTTAGGTTATGTGGTTTAACCCCAGCTAGCAAATAAGTGCCAGGCATGTGCTAAGTCACTCCTGGGGTGAGATGGGGAAGACAATTGGAAGGGTACAAGCAATTAAACTTGTGGACTGACATAAAGACAGCTTCATAGGTAAAGCAAAAGCTGTATGCACAAGCAAAGGAAAACAAAGAATTCATTCACCACTTCCCATGGACAGACAGGTGTTCAACAATCCCTAGGAAAGCAAGGCTCCATAATGCATAATAGTGGCTTGGGAAGACAACCACCACCACTCTGAACATCCTCCCCTTTCTCCTTCTTCCCCAGCTTCACATACTGACCATGATGCCATATGGTATGGAATATCCCTTTGGACCAGCAGTCCCAGCTATGACCCCTCCCAACCTCTTGTGCACTTTCAGCCTCCTTTTTAGTTTGTGTGGCATGTGGAGCAGAAAAAACTCTGTGCAAGAAGAGCTCAGCAGTAACTAAAACATCCCTGCACTATCGACACTGTTTCCAGCACAAATCCAAAACGCAGCACCATACAAGCTACTGAGAAGAAAATTAACTCTGCCATTATTAGAGATGGGAGCGTGTTCACTGTATACCAAATTAGGTCTTATATTTTAATTTCCTCAGAAAATAATATGGTTGGTACACACTGAAACTATTCCTCAGAAGAAACCATCAAATGACAAATGAAAATCATGGGCTGCCTGCACCAAAACTGTGCTGCTGATCTTAGCTTGTTTTTCCACGATTTTCTATCTAAGGTTTATGAAGAGCAAAAGCACAGAGCAGCATATGTCTTCAGTAATTACTTTAAAACAAACATAGTGAGATACTTCAGATTAATTCTTGGTGATATCAGATTTATTTTGGATTTTCTTCTTTCCTGTTTTCTATTTTTTAACTTTTTGTTTTTCTATTTACATTATAAAAAAACTCTGTGACCAGAATTAAAAGTGTTACTCTATAATCCACTACTGGAACTAATAGTAGAGACTGACATAAGAACCTATTTAATATCTCTATTTCTAATCATTCTTGCAATATGGCTTCCCGTAATGCAAGTCTTTCTTCTGCTTTTCATTATCAAACAAATCCCTAGAAGTAAAGACACCTGGGATCTGTCAAATTTTTTTTTTTGCATAACTAGAAGTAGTGTAATATGATCTTGCACCAAATCTAAATCTCTACATTTCATCTTGCAAACATTAATGTCAGAAGCATTTTGCACTCTACCAGCCCATATGTTTTCCCTAGTTTTTTATTTACCTTATTTTTTACTTGAAACCTTTATGTTTTGGTTTTTTGCTGATATTTTTTTCTCCACTCAGTGGCCATTTTCTTCTCACAGATTTTGCCATTTTTTTCACTAGATTCAATAACACTTATTTGAGACAATGAAAATTTTCTCTGGATGAAATATGCTTGTTCTTTTTTTCAGGTCTTTTTTTTTTTTTTTCTGTGAAGAAGAAAGAAAATTACATTGTAGCAATTTAACCTGAACATATTTTATATACAATTTCAGAAAGAGTGAGGGTTTTTTAAGAATGAGACATCATTTTTTCAGACCAACAGACTACTGAGGAAGTGAAAACAGTATTTTAACTCCTGAAATATCAAACTGATGCAGCAGATTATCAGGAACACACTGTAACATATGTTATTTTATTTTAGGGATATATAGATATATTTTATTATGATTCCAGTACATAATCTATCATGAACTTGTCCCATCTTTTCCTGTTGTTCAAGTCCTAATTTGATTGACTCATAATGAATACTAAACAATCACAAATAATGGAGCAGAAATAAAGGTTTTAAATCACATATGCATTTTTGAAAATTGAGCACATTAACTAATATGAGAAACAGAAAGCAAATTACAAGTTCTAAAGCAGGGATAATTATGTTATGTATCAAGTCTAATTATTAATTCTCAAACTATAAAGAAGAAAAATGAAAAAAATGCTTTTATGTAGCAAAAAAATTGTACAGAGTCATTGTTTGTCACGTTTAAGTCAGTCAAACTTAAATGACAATTAAACCACAATTCAGAGTGACTAAGTATTAAAAGAAGCAGACAAAGATGGATTCAATGCAAAGGTTAGAAGCAACAAAAATACAAAGCTAACATCAGTTTTATTTACCAGATTCTTGAACCTTATGGACTACTTTTTATTTTAGATTTACGCTAAGTTATTGTTTCTGGCACAATGATTTATGGATGGCTTGCTAAATTTAAAGCCAAATTTAAAATGCTAAAATTTCATAAGAAACCCTCAGTCCAGCTTTTGACTGTGCAAACTTAAAGGGGACTGTTAGTGATTGTAAACTGCTGATAACATAATTCAGTTCATGTGTGACAGGTAAAACTAAACTTTAATATCCCATAATAATGTTGTTTTGTGATCTAAGATGAATGAAATAGAGAGGGATTACTATAGAATCACAGAATCATTTAGGTTGGAAAAGACCTCTAAAATCATTGAGTCATTTATATTGATATAATTATATGTTACTGAATATTGCATACATGTTTAACCTCGTGAAATATTAACACATGGTTCTCTTTCAGGACGTAAAATTACTTAAATCATTGCAGGAACAATAACAATTATTCAGAAAGCAGTAGGACAGTAGAGCTAATCTACTTCTTTTACAAATGAATCTAAAAATAATTCATCTGTTCTCAGTGAGACTTCCTATGCAGAGGAATGTTTTGTTGTTTTAGCTTATTGGATTTTTAAAATTTGCTTAAGTCCTGCCCAGCCATCAGTTGGGCCTATACATTGCACAATCACATTAGTATTACATAATGCATATAGATCTTCGTGGTTGCCATTGTATTTCCCAGGAGTTCAGGTGGCTACAGTCACAGTCCACTTCCTAGTTACCAGTGACTAATTTGCAAAAGACATTTCCTTTTTTTTAAGGAGAGAGATACTAAGACTAAAGGAAGGATTAAAGAACAACAGTACATTTTTTTTTTTGTAATTACAAAGTACTAGCATCTTATTTTTCAGTCCTATTTTACATTTTTGCTTGATAGACCTTTTAGTATCATTAAACTGATAAACAACATATGAAAAATACATTTCTTAATATTGACAAAGGACTCCTAGACTGATTCCAACATTGATATTCTACATTGAAATAATTTGAATTTTGTTTTCTACCTACACAGAGTTATATTTTTGTTTTGGGTTCCAAAACTGATATGTGAGTGCGGTCTGTGGAGCGGAACTAAGACTTTGTATTCATTTTTTCCTCTTGTTGCTAACTGCAAGTGTTGCTGTGTTTGAATTAAACCTTATTTTTCATTTGATTCCTTATAAGTGAAACTGGGACCAGTGTCCATTTTATGGATAATAATTCACGTTGAAAAACCTACCAGAAGGGGTATACATAAGTCAGCAGATAGTTTGCCTTTGTTTCTTTGTGCAGCAAACAACACTGAAAATTGACGAGTTGCTGAATACTAATCTGAAGAATGAAGAGAAAGAGAACAAGTGCAAATCCAAAGGCTTTCCTCTGTTTATGTAACAGAGTAGAAGAGCAGTAAACATGTTTGCTGCCATAAATACACAACGCTGTTATTATAATCCTAGTACATAATAATTAAAGATAATCAGAAGACTCAGTACAATGCAAACAGGAACAAACACTGGGCTGAATGGAGATTGTCATTCTTGCAACCAAGTTATAAACAGATACATTCCAGTAGAAAAAAAGAAGAGGTGTATGCCGATTGCTGGCAGAGTTTGAATTAAAGATGGATAAAATAATATAGACAAAGTGAGGAGAAGTCTGGACAGCTGCCTAAACTATAAGAAGATCCAACTGAACTAAAAATTAAATTTTTCTAAACTAATAGGAAATCTAATATCAAATGATATTATCTCATCTATATGCCCAGCCATCTTTTCTGCTTGCCATTGTTAAATAAATATTTCATGTGTCCAGAATAAGACTTAATTTACAGAAACATCCAATTTTTCTCTCTTTCAGTCAGTCACTTGGCTAAATTAAGTCGAGATAATGAGAAGTCCACAGCTTACTCAAATCTCTAATGAATCAGGGCATGATTCACCTCATCTAACTTTAGACACCTACAAAGCATTTATTCATCTGACCTATTTTAGGCAAGTACTTTGCAAAGAGATGAACCCCTCCTTTGACATGTTCTTTTACCCAATTAAACTATAAAAGTTTATTTCCAATCAGACTATAAAGGACATAATTCACTCAGACATAGAAATTCACATTATCGACTTTGCATCTGGCCATGTGAATCCCAGCCAGATGTCTGATCCTGTTTTAGTTCATGGTTTCCTTGAGTCTGCCAAATTACAAGCCAGTATTTGACCTGAGTGACCTATTGCACGGAACCTGCAAAAACAAAATCTGTATTTTTGGGAAAAGTATTTTTGACTCAGCTAGACTTAATGTTCCACTGTACCTATTATTACTGAAGAATTTAATTTTTCTGAAACCTGGTAAGAAGAGTATTGGCCAAGTAAAATATTGAGCTTGATATGGGACAAATCTCATGGAATATCAGGTGGTGAACTGGGCACCTCAGTGATTTAACATTAGAAAAAAAAGATGAATGAGGAAACTTGAGTAAACAGTATAAAAATATGTAAATAAAATCTAAAAAAAACCCCAACCAAACAAAACCCATTGAAATGTTGTGGATATTGTCTTACACTTGACTACAAAATCTGGTTTATTTTAAAAGCTATTTCATGATGCTAAATAAATATCTGCTACTACATATTCTGGACTCACTGAATGTGAGAAAACAAATTGCTGACGCCACAGGCTCAGATTTAAAGACTTGTGGAGAGTTAATTAGCAAAACATGGAAAGTCTGGAAGTCCAAGACAATAGAGGAGAAACATTCAGAATACAAATATCACTGGGTCAGAATAAAACAGCTGAACTTCATTTCACGGGGACAACATGAAAAATGTGTGGGACTGTGTCTATAACTAAAGCTAGAGGGGAACGAACACATGTAGATGGTCTGTTTTGAAGGTGTGAATGTTATTTTGTGATGCCAGCCAGAATGCACATTCCAGGTTAAGACACTTTGCAAAGCAGGGGTGGAAAGGCGTACGTACCAGAACAGGCATAAGAAATACACTGTTCTTTCCCTCCAGATTGATAGCAGGATTAATGTCTCTAATGAGGATTGATCACATTTCCCAGAACTTGTAAAATTGCAATTGTAATTGTCACAAGAGTTGAAGAAAGCTCATTTTCACTTGGCAGGTTCTTCTCCAGTGAAGAAATGTCACTGCTTCCACTCTAGTTAAGTAAAGATTTTGTCTTCTCATTTTTCACACATTTCTACTTTTAAGCTACTCAGAGAAGAAATTCTTCACATTTTCTGCATGATTTTGTATATACTTAGAGAAGAAATTCTTCACATTTTCTGCATGATTTTGTATATCAAACATTGACACTCTTCCTTTAAATGATATACTGCCTATATATACAGTAACTTGGATTAGACCAGGAAGTCAAAAACTCAGATTTTTTTCAGCAACAGAAAAAGTGTGTAAGAATGGCTAAAAAAGAAACAGTTAAAAGGAAGGATTAAATCTGAGAAAACGAATCATAATTAATTACTTATACCATAAGAGTCATATTAGTGCCACCAAACTTGTAGCACCAGACAGCAACACCATTCTCCACAAATCAGGCAACTCGTCAACAGAAAAATAGTAAAAATTTTATAGGATTGGATGAATTCTGATGATAAGAGGCTGTTACTAAAAAGACTTACAGTCAGGACTGTGAAGGAACATAGAAAAGTAATAGTAGTTACCTGTGTTAGGAAAGTTCTTTTTTTAATAGATGGATCCCATAAAAACCTTAGTGTTTTTTTACTTGTTCATCAATATACAAAGGTGCAATACAGCTTCATGAACCAAAAAGTTCAGGAGTGATATATAATATCTTATTAAGTATCCGTTTGAAAAATCAGAAATACTTTTCCTCTCTCTTATTCTTCTATGTCCCTTGCGGTTTGCTGTTTTCTGTTCATTGCTCTTGCTTTATTAGCCAGGAAATCTTGGTTTGAGTAATAATGGACAGGCCATCCAAGGCAGCTTTTGCTCAAAACACTGGCATTGGACAGGTGTTAATTAATTCATGGAATTAATTCAGTTTTTGGGTGGTGACAGAACAGGTTCTGAAAGACAGGAAGAACAGGGATTTTGTTTGGTAGAGGTAAAATATCATGGCTGAAAGGAACAATGGAGTTTGAGGAACTATGAGGGTAAAGGAAGCTGAAAGGGGTCTCTGAGGGATCTGAGAAACTCTGGCAATTTCTAAGGCTGGAAGGGTTAGGGGCAGTTGTGAGAGAGTAACTGGGAAAAGGAAGGAAAAATTGGGAGGAGACTGTTGGAAACTAATGATGGTGGATAATATATTTTTTTCTGACTGTTACAAAAAGTGTTAATGCTTTGATTTTATTTCTTAATTTTTCAATTATAAGTATTTTTAGAATAGTTAATTAAACTATTTGGGCCATGATCCAGAAATGTGCTTAGGGCCACAAATTAGCTAGGCTCTTAGGCATATGAAGAACCCCAAGCATGTGTGAATATTCACGGGCTTATGGTTTTATATAGTTAAGTCCAGTGACAGCACATATATAACAGTGCTGTTAACAGAACTATTAATGTATATTTTTATCCTAGAAAGAAACCTACTTTCCCTAGCTGTAGCTCCAGGGCAATTTATTTATGTGTCATAGGAAGCATAGTTTAGTTTGATTGCCAGAACTAGATCTCAAATCTCTCTAGCATGCTGCAGTATCAGATGTGGAAGAAATTTGCCTTTCCTATGTTTCTTTTGTTCTCAGGTTAAAGAACAGCATTTTCTGTGAGTGCTAGCAGCTAGAAACTATATCTCACTCTGTTGGCCTGTCCTGCAGAATGTGAAATGACTCCCTACATATTTCCAGGTCTCTTTACTTAGGGGAGAGAATGTTCCACATTGCATAGTACCTGTACAACATGGTAAACCCACTGGCAAGTATAATCATGTTATTATCACTAGCACATTTTAACAGCTTCTGAAGCCTTCATTATTTTTCCATACATCTATATGCAGCCAGTCATCTAGTTCAGCTGCTTACTTTGTACTAAATCAGCACTGGAAAAACATACTTTTGTGTCTCTGCTTTCAAAGGTGTTACTTAAACATAGCACAGAGGTGGCTGCTGGGCTTAGCAAAGGTAGGAAGAATTAAAAACACCATCTGCACCCCCATCAGTGTGTTCCATAGATATAAAAATATGTCATGAGTGAAGATGGGAGAGAGAATGTTCAGATCTTGAAGAAAGAAAGATCAATAGGTCATAGTTTAAATATACTCATCTGAGTGAGGAAATAACTCTGGAAATTTCAGCTAGCAGTAAAGGAATGCACAGATACAGATGACTCCTGCTCCATGGAAATTAATTACCATATTAAAAATCTCCAAACAACAAAACCAAAAAAACCACATATATAAAATAATTGGATATCCATGTAAAACTTTTAGGTTTGAATACAAAATCTTTAGGGAAGAAAATAATGAATATGTTGCATAGGAACATGATGCCAAGAATTAAATGGTTTGGGATATTTGGGCTATTTGGGTTTAGACTTTTTTTCGTTGGTTCCTTGGTTTGTTGGTTTGTTGTGGTTGTTTTTTTTGTTGGTTTTTTTTTTTTTTTGTTTTGTTTTGTTTTTGTTTTTTTTTTTTTTCCCCAAAAACTAGGCTTGGTTAAACATATAGAGCAGACCAAAGCCCCAAAACTGTATCTAATCCTAAAATCCTAAAAAAAGTTGTTCTGTATTTCTAGCTATATTTAAACAATTTTCAGATGTGAGTAATATCTATGATTATGTCATTTTAAAAGAAACTGCAGGGACACATTGATAACATATAAAACAATAAATTTAATCCTGTTATGGTGAAAATCTTGAGGACTATTTTAAATTATCAGCCAAGGAAATATTTAGAATAAATACACTTTGATGAAGCTCTTCATTTCACTTCTGAAGAAAATGGCACTCTTCTAATCTTATTTGAAATCTGTGAATTTACCGCTGGATTTCCAACAGTGACATCTGGAAAATGGATGGGCTGGGAGGAGGCATTATGTGAAAATTGTTAAAGAGTCAGGAAATATTTTATAACAGACTTTAGAAGGACTTCCAGTGGAAACTCACCTAGTATTCTTTTTTTTCTTTTTGTAATGCAGAGGTTCCTATCTTATGCCAATTTTTCAGCTACTGGCAACTAAGCTAAAAAAATGCAAACTATTTCCCCTGCATAATGAAAGCATTCTTTCCTGAAACATCAGAAGGCAAAAGAGTAAGGTTAAATTTGAACCTGTTTATTCAACTTTTCTCCCATACCCTAAATGATAAAAGAGTCTGTTAATTCTTCTAAATGCAGAATGAAAGAATGCAGATATACTGAACTGCAAGCTACAAAACATACTGCTTCATGATTTATCTCATATTCTTTACAATTTACTTCTAAAATTTGAAAATGAGAACAGTCTAAAGGGATTATATATATACTTCAAGAATAAACACATATTTGTTTTACAGGGAGAGGGAGTAAGAGGACTTTTAAGATTTATACTCATACTTCATTCAGAGCACTGTAAATTAAGCTTGTAAAGTAGTCAATGGTATTGTTTAAATTCCATAAAGTGAAAGCATGTTTATAAGGCTTTCCAGGAACATAGAAAGCTCTTACACTTATGTGCAAAATTCTGAAACAAACTCGATTTTGATTTTGATTATCTCAGTTCTGTGCATCTTCAGACATCAGAGAATCATGGCACCACATAAGTTGAAAGGGTCCTCCAGAGGTCGTGTAGTCCAATAACTGCTCAGAGGAAGTCTGCCTGAGGCAGCTCACTCAGATTCTTCTCCTGAATAACTGCAAGGGTGGAGGTCCCTGTGAAACCTCTGACAGTGACAAACTATACTCACAACTAAAACATTTTTCTATCTATCCAATCAGTTTCCAAATTTTCAACTCGGATTCATTGCCTCTCCTTCTATCACTGAGCACCACTTAGAAGAATCCTTCTCTGTATCCTCCCATCAGGGCTTAAGGAAGGAGTAACCTTCTTCCTTTACTTTTCTTCTTAAGGCTGAAGAAAATAATTTCTCTCAACCACTTCTTATATTTGACACTCTATTGACAACCTTGGCAGCCCTCTGTACTGGACTTGCTGGTCATTGCCTTGATAAGAGAAGTCAAAGTTGTTTAGCAAGGCCGAGTTGGTGAGAAATGGACTGGAAAAAGGTATGACAAGGCAGGTACGGTATTGGCAGATAGCTGTTTACAGGGTGGCCATCAGCCATATTGTTCTCCTGATAAATAGGTCACTATTTCATGGCATCACATGAATGTGATTTTCATGAAAATTGTGCCAGCAACAGAAATGTCTTCTTGTCTCTTTCTAGATATGCCACAATTCTGCCTATGTGGAAACTTCCTCGGTGTTAGGAAGGAAGCCTGCCTGTGTCAGGGGTAGGCACTGCAGCTATGTCTGCAGAGACATAGGGAGCTCTTGGTGCAAGATAAAGGACCAGAAGCCTGCCTGGCTCAGAGTGTGTTTCTCTGTACAACAGAGATGGCCATCGACTCCTGGTGTTCGTAGAGAGGACGCAGTGGCTTTCTGCAGCTGAGTCTGGACATGTGCTCTGACAATAAGCAATGGATCACTAGTTTTGTGTGTCAAAGAACAGTGTCTATGAGAAAACAAGGACCACTCAAGGCCTGACAGGTTTCCAGAACAGTAGAACAGGTTTATCAGAGAAGTTGTGGCGTCTCTATCTCCCCTGAATCAGCAAGGGCCTCAGCAACCTGTTCCAGCAGACACAGTTTTGCCCAGGGGTGATGTAATAAACGACCTTAGAGATCCCTTGTAACATCATCCATTCTGTAATTCTGTGATTCTATGTGGTTACTTTGAATATATCTCCCTGATACAGATTTGGGGTTTTTTTTTCATCCATGGTGAATAAACATCTAATACTTCAATCATTTATGTCATAGTGAAAGGCACAGGTTTTGCATATATTTATCATACTAGAGTTACATAGAAATGGATTTCAGTGCAAGAATACAGGCTTGAGGAAGAAACCAGAACCAGTGTATGCTGGTGCCATGGAACTGACTTAGTCAAAAATTATGCTTTTTCTGTTTAAAGAATTATATTTTTAAAATATGGCTGCATGAGTGCCTGTAGTGCACCTCTGGCTTTGCCTGAAATAGTGATGATATTGCAGGCATTTGATTCTATGTTATGATTATTGCACAGGTCAGAAAGTAATATTGCAATCAAAAGGATTCAATTATAGGAAAGAAGCCCTAATTATTTTACTGATGATCACAGAATTTTATTGTAGAAACTTTAAAATGACTATTTGACAGATTGTTTTCTGCATGTTGTGATACAAGAGGAGTTCTGGCTATTTCAAAAAAAGGACTAAAGTTCTGATTATGACAAATAGTGTGGACTGTTGTCATGGACTGGTCAGAATAAAGGAGGAGTGATAATCAGACCAGAGCAAAAACATTAATGTGATGATTATGATTGCCTGATACAAAAATAGACCCTTCATATCACCATGAAACTGAAAACAGTGGAAGGTTAATACCTCAATAATACACTTGTTCCCTTCAGTTCTACAAAAGATTACAGAACACGCAGAACTTTAGTTCTCCATCCTCGTAGAATATGGTAAATCAGTACCATGCAAACATTAGGCCTAATTTATTACAGCTGTGCAACTGAAGACATTAGGTGCTAGCTAATAGTACTAAAAAATCAAGTCATATTATATATTCAGAAATGCATAGATTTTGCTGAATGGAAGGCACTGCTAATAACTTTAACCTGATTATGTGATTAGGATACACACTGAGGAACTAGCCAATTAAAATAACCATGCAGAAACATTCATTATAAAGTATGTAAAAGGCAAATTCAATATATAAAAATAGCAGCTTATAATTTTATAATTAGGTTTTCTTTTAACATTTTGGTTGTTGGATTTTCAGAGATAAGGGGATACAGTCCACCATTTATAGGAAATATGGGGACATTTGATATTATCAAAAAGGAAAAGAACACCACTTGAAAAAGTCAAATATAGCTACCTAATGACAAATTAAATCCTGAAACAAGGTCCATGGCCAGACCAGGACTTTCGCAGAGTGACTGTTGGTCACTCAATACTAATACAAACTGGGAAATAATGACCCAGAGTTGACAACCCTGTGAAACCCACCGATGACTGTAGAGAACATCTGCTTGGAGAACGAAAATATATTATTAACATCTACTGACAAGTACTGTTAAACCATTATTGAGGTGCTATTTCTAAATATCAAGTTACATTCCATCAATTTCTTCTTCTTTGGGTTTTTATTGACTTAGTCTAAGCCTTAACTATCCATTGTGGATTTATTTTTGTTCACTAGGGATATGGAAAAAAATTGATTTAAACATTTCAGCTATGAAGTTATTGCCAGAAGCTGTTTAACATTCTGAAATGACAAGGGTAGCCTAAAACAGTAGTTCTGTTAGCAGTGACTGTAACCAGAAAACTTCTTCATGAGAGTATTTATTTTAAAAAACAAGACCAAACATCATAATGTTAGTTCATAAAGATTCTTCTTGTCTAACAAAGATGTGCATCTAAACTGTGTGATATCAAGGACTATTCAGAGCATTTAAAAGTTGTAGAAATATTATGTTGCAATATTTTTCAAAACAAATACAACCAGTGTACATGAATGGTCACAGAGGCTTGCTAATATCTTGGTTAGAGGCAATGTACAAACCCAAGTGGTCCATCCTCTTCAATGCAGAATATACAAAACAATAGGAAACTGTTGCCTGTGCAGAGACTGGGACTATATAAAGGTGTTTCATCCTGTCGATATGAAGGCAAAATTGAAGTGCTGGAAAACATACATGCATCAAGTTGGCTATGTTAGAAATTAATTCCATATTTTCCTGAAGTTCAGATGAAAAACTAGAAACTTTCTGTAGGGACCAGAGAATAGGCATTTTTTTCTTATCATTAAATGGAAGAGTTAGTAAATAAGAAGTACAAGAAATAAATGCACAATGAATATCTACAATTTATCTGAAGTATTGCGTAGAATCAGAAAACCATAGCATACAAAATATTGATTTCAGAGAGTCACACAATCCCAGAATCACAGAAAAGTTGAAATTGTAACGGACCTCCAGAAGTCATCTGGTCCAACTCCCCAGCTACAGCAGGGTCACCTAGAGCTGGTTGTCCAGGACCCTATCCAGAAGCTTCTGAATGTCTCCAAAGAGGGAAACTCCACAACTTCTCTGTGACACTTGTGCCATCGCTCAGTCACCCTCACAGTAGAAAGGTGTTTTCAGATGATTAGAGAGAATCTCCTGTGTTTCAGGTGGTGCCCACTGCCTCTGGTCCTGTCACAGGGCACAACTGAAACAAGCCTGGCTCCATCCTCTGTAACCAGGTCCCCCATTTTCCTGAGCAATGAGCCCACATCCATTCGGGCCTCCTTTTGTCACCTCTACTCTTTTATATTTGACATCCCTTAACCAGTTCAGTTCTATTTGGACTTTAACATTTCTAACTTCATCTCTGGATTCAACCCCACTAATCCTAGACATAGCTTCCATGCATTTCAGCTGCCCTCTCACATAGAAGGTAACTATACCTCCTTGTATTCCTTTTCTGTCCTTCTAATGGGCCTGTATCCCTTCATTGCAACACTCCAGTCATGGGAACCTCCTGAAAAGTCTCCAAGATCCCAGCATGATGTCACTATCTGCTCAGTTACAAGCGAGAA
>WEKY01058229.1:0-29090 GCA_013390045.1 Picathartes gymnocephalus
AGTTTTGGCACCCCGGGCAGCAGTGCGATTAGTGAAACATGGACCCAACACCAGAGCAGTGGAAGAGTGTGAGGAGTCCTCCACCCAAGGAGGAAGGAGTGGCAGAAACAATTTGCGATGAATAGACTGCAATCCCCATTCCCCATCTCCCACTGCTGCTAGGGAGAACAAAGCACAAAAATCAGAAGTGAAATTAAGCCTGGGAAGAGGGTGTGGAGGAGAAGATACTTTATTTCTCATTACCTGATTCTGATTTGGTTGGTAAAAAGTTAAATTAATTCCCCCAAGTTGAGTCTGTTTCACCTATGACAGTAACTGGTGAGTGATCTCTCTGTGTCCTTACCTTGACCCATCAGCCTTTCATTATATTCATTCTCCTGTGCTCAGCTGAGCAGCAGAGTAGCAGAGGGGGAGTAGCAGAGGGGGAGTAGCAGAGCAGCTTTGGCCAGCAGTTGGTCTCCAGCCAGGGTCAACTCACCACAAATATAAAACTACACTTATAACTGAAAGTATCAAATTCTAGTATATTGAGATCACTTTTGGTCAGTAAAACACTACAGAATTCTTCCCACACTGAATGAATCCCTAGCTATTACAACAAACCTAGCAGGCACAGTTTTATCATGCCACACAGTGTCTCCTCCTCTTCTATTCCAGCTGGTCCTACAACCTTCAGGACAGGTGAGAACAGAATCTACCAGGAGTGGAAAAGCAGTGGAAAACAATGTCCTACAAAACTTCACTTTCCACTCTTGTAAAGGCGGAGCTCATGCCATGGATTAAAGCTGTTTCATTTCAATTGTAGTGAACTCAGTCCCATTGTAGGAGGAAGCAGCTGTAGGCCATTCTAGAAATTTTAAGCATCTTACTAACAAGTAGCACTGGGCAAAAGAGTTGGACTTGTGACATGTTCCAAAATTCCTTGAAAATTCTCGCTGGTAAAAATCACAGTTTGCAGTGATTTGGTGAATTATAGCCAAAATATACCTAAGCAGCCTTGAATAGCAATTTTCCTAGTCATGTTTTCTAACAAATTACTGTGTTAAGACTGCTATGGAAGGGCTGCTACAGTAAGGCCATTTCAATCCTGGTCCTTCAAACTCGTATACAGAACAGACACAAGACCACTGGTTAATTTAAAGACTGAACACCTGAAGATTAAGTATTTTTGTTGAAAACACTTGGCAACTTTTCAGATAGAAAATGAAACGTATTAAACTGCCATTATACAAATAGGAAAAGAAATTTAATACAAAATATAAGTATGGAAGTATGAAATGCAATAAAATGAGTTATGCATATATGTGTCCATACATGTATGTATCTTAGGTTTAAGTACAAGGGGAAATACAGTCAATACACACACTATTCGTGAGTAATCTATGGAATGCTTAAGCAGGTTACTACTGCTGTAGTTTTCAAAGTGGTAACATATTCCTGTAAAATGCACAATAAAAGTATTTTTTTTTCTTCTCATAAACCTGCTACAGGCTATTAAAAAACCCCTCAGCTTTCAATTTCTTCTGTTAAGAGTGAAAAAAAAAGAAGGAAATACTATTCTTTTTGCCATTTTCTATCCTTTTCTAGGATATACACAAAACTGTCTGGGGAACAACTTTTCTTTCCAACAAGTGAATGTGATTGTTCCACAGCCCATTCAATCAGCATTTCAAGTGTGATCAAACCAATTAACTCCTGCATAGCCCAGGTAGTCCCTAGTCCATCAGAGATTTTATCTTCTGCAGCACAGATATTGAAGTCTGTGAGTCCTCAACATGCTAGCAATTGCAAGCAGCACAGCTAGTGAGATATTCATGTAAATAGTGTAGTTTGTGTGAGTAGTGCAAAAAGAACTAAAAATCAAACATCAGATATTTTTCTTCAGAAAAGTTTAATGGAAACTTCTATAGCAGTAAAGAAAGCAAGCTGCACACACCCCAAAGCAAGCAAATACTTGTTTTCCCACTGGCTTTTATCAAAGCAGTGAGAATTAATAAATATTCAAATGATAGTGTCTGTTCAACAGCTCCCGATATGCAAAAACAAATGTTCAGCATGAAAAAAGAATTAGTAGTTCATCCTATTCATACATTTTCGTTGACATAAGAATGATCATCTGCTTTGTCTAGAAGTTACATGCAGTGTTTCCATAATGTTGAGATAGTTGTTTGCAACATTTAAATGATATCAATACGGCAAAAGTACACCTGCTATGCTGTTTGCAGTATTATAAAGCCTTGACAAGATCCCTTTCTGGTTGAAACATATGCTAGTAGGGGAATATATTTTCAAAAAATGAATCTTATGTTATTCAGTGAGACAAGAACATCTCACAGAATTAGGGTTTTTGGTACAACATCACATATTCTTTCTCAAGGGAGATAACTAAGGCTCAAAAACTAACAGACGAGGAAAAGAAATTTTCCTGTAAACCCAAAGCAATCAATAAATTGCTGATTTAATATTATATATAGTAATATACTAGGTACAAAACTACACATGTGCGCATAAACCTATACTACTATACACTTGGAATGCTTTCTGGTCTTTATTTTTTTTGTTTTTGTTTTTGCAACTCCTGTAGCTTTACATTCTTTAGATACAAGATTTAATATTTCCTCAAAATTCTTCAGGGGATGGAGAGCAATGAATTGTTTAATCTTTAGCACATGTGAATCATCATTGACCACCAATTAAATTTATGGTTGAAGGTCTGTTCCAAAAACCTCCTCAACTAAATTCACATTCTTCATTTGAGAAACTGGTATTTATTCTGGGGTATATCGTAGCCATATAAGAAAAAACATCACATTCACATCTTGGTCTGATACGGGCAGCATGGAAAACAACTGGAGCAACCTCAAAAACTTACCAAAGAGGACAAATTGCTATATACCACACCATTCTTCTTTCCCCTCACTCATTTCAGGCTAACAGCTTCCCAGATATAGAAGCCACTCCACAACAAAAGGAAGGTTATATAATTTTACCCACCCAAACCCACCAGTTTTCATAGTGCTTTGGTTGCACAGCAGAGCTGGAAATCTCTCACATTTCAGCTTGTGTAATGCATTAGATGACACAGGACACCCTGATTTTTAACACAGATGATACAGCAACAGAAATACTTGAAAATTATTTGTTCCAACATACTCCTTCTAGTCACAAGGGGTCTCACCCAGATACATTAGTGCAGCTTGGACACTCTGGAGCCATTAAGCTACTGTGAGTTTTCAGAGGAGGTCTTAGGATGTTAGAAAGAAATGATTGCATTCTCTTCCCACCGAGTTGTTGTATGAATTCCTTCCCCACACCTAAGTTAAGGGAATCATGGGTACTACTTAAGTTTGCAATCATTGTTTTCACCTAGATAATGACATTTTAAATTCTCATGGAAGAACACCAGAGTCTGCTTTCTTATCAGGGAGAGCATTTAAAATAACAGCAATAAATATCCCAGGAACTGGTACAGGAATGAAAATGTGACCTCAATCCACCACATATGGCTCTGTACTTAAACTACCTGCAAGACATAATTTTGATGAACTAAAGCTCCTTATATTTATAATCACATTACAAAATATAGAGTGTTAACTTCTCACTGTCCTATTCCATAGTCCTCATATGTGATCCTTAAAAAAGCTTATAAAAGATTTTTTACTTTTTTGAAGGAACGAACACATTTTCTCAGGGTTCTGCATATTTACAAAGAATATAAAGAGATTCTGGCTATTGCAAAAAAAAACCAACCCTACTGTCTAACACTGAAAAGGTCCTTCTAATATATGCCTGTTGTACCAATCAGTACACTGAACTCCCTAAGATCAATGATGTATTTAAAAATCAAGATTTTAATCAGGTCATTAGAAGGGGAAATTAGGTGTGAACTGTGGGAAGGTAGAAGATAAGGAACAAATTATATCTGTGCTCTGAAGGTTATCTGTTTTAGACCTCTGAGAGAAACCTGTCACCAGTGGAAGAAACAGCCAGCTCAGGCTTCCTGGGCCTGAGAATAATGAAATGGGAACCAGCAGGAGGGCTACTCCATTAGGAAGGAGAATCCTCACCAGACCCTGAGTCCTGCTCTGAGAGGAGTGGGGACATTTCCCATCCTGCTGGTGTCACTGGGGCCACCATGGGCACGTTTCTGCCACCACAGCTTGGGGTACCACACTCCTGTTCACCATTAGCAGAATGATTTTTAGGAGCATTCTTTAGCTCTGTAGACCAGAACAGATATCAGAAAGTACCTGGTAGCAAACCATTAACACAAAAAAAGTGAGAATGCAGTCCTTCTCTCTTGCTGCACAGTGGTTCCTGAATGCAGGAGGTGGCATTCATCTGAATGGGTCACTATGGGGTCCCTTGGAAATCAGTGGAAAGGAATGGCCATCTCTAAAGCCATCTGATTTAAACTGTTTGAGATTACCATTAACAGTAAGTGATCTGTGCTTTCTAGATATGTTTATTTTATTCCAGGTATGAAAGGAACTTAAGAATCTAAGAAATTAAGACTACATCAACTAACATCAAATAACTCTTTCCAGTGTTCTTGAGCTTTAAAAAGAGAAAATAGAGAATCTAACATTTATTCTCTTTTATTCTTATGTGCTCAACAATCAGTTGTTTAGCCATATTTGCTTCCAATAAATATCATGAAGTGTGCTTAATTTCTGTTGTTCTCTGGTTAAAAATCCAAGAGAAGACACAAAAAACTGAGTTGAGTTGCAGGACAATGATCCCAGAGCTACCTCTCTCCAGCTGACAGCACTGAGTGGGGATTTTTCTAGATTTGGATAGTTTTGATTCTGAATTACTGTATCAAATGCCAACAGTAGGCCTCTCGAATAAAAGGTTCTCAATATCACTCACAAAATAGCTTAGTAGTTTTTAAGAGAGAATGGAAAGAGAAAACAATAGCTTGTTTATATCCCTTTAGATGTTCATCAATGACATAAAAAAGTCTCAAAGTTCATCTCAAAAAAAAATAGAACAAAATTGTATGTTTCCTGTCAGCTGGTAAGCAGGCCAGTGTTACTGTAATAACTAGGGCGGCACTTGAGAAAGAATTACTGGTATGCATCTGCAGAGCTTCAAGCTTTCTCTTCCAGCAGCTTCATAAATACCTACTTTCAAACATCACTGGATGTCATCTTATCCTGTTCCCAATTGCTTTTCTTGAAACATTTTACTGGGAAAATCACATGATGGCTCTGTACCTGTGAGCTGTGCACACTGCTAATTTTCCTAAATGTATGCTGCATTTTGTGGGCTTTTGTGGACATAGAATTTGCATACAAAATAACTGTAGTGACCAGACCATCAGTCTGAGCATACTGGTACCAAACATACATCCTTTGAAAAAACATCACCTCTCAGCCATCATACTTGAAGCATGTGACTGCTTTAGGTTATGTAACTTCATCATTTACAAATAAATAAATGGAATTGAAAGACTTTGCACAAGGACTGAAGCAGGCTTCAGGGAATAACTGTATTTCAAACATTTTTCTTATGTAAACATGTATCTCAGCCTTCATCTGTTATTTTAAAAACAAAATTATAATGTTCCAGATGTTGCTAACACTATGCAGATGCTAATGCCCCTTTATCTCTCTAACTGGTTTTATGACAACTAACAAGACAATAAGTCCTTGTTTGAAAACACAAGATGAAAAATGTTCCATTTTTTCCAGACTTTTCCAGTATGAAAAAGATAATTCATCACAGCAACAGAGCAAACCTCAACTCCTCCCTCCGACTGCTATGCACATTATAAAATACTTCCTAAATTACTTGCAATGGCAAACACACACATATGCATCTGCTCCATTCCCACAAAGCCACCCAGCCGCATACCCACCGCTGGATCCCGCCCTACATCTTCTGTGGGAAGCATTGCTGCGGAGACAGGGACCACGCTGACCCTCCAGAAACCACAGGCAGCCCAGCTGGGACAGGCAGTAGCCCCCACCACCGTCCCAGTAATCCTGTGGCAGCACTGGCTGCGTCTGCAACGGCAAGACAGCGGTGGCTGAAACACAACAGGAAAATCTCCCCTACAATTGCAGGAAAACCCGCTCCACCTAACTGCCTCCGCCGGGATCCGTGCTCCTGGAGCCAGCCCTTCGTGCTGCACCCACAGCAAAACACCTCCTCTCCCTCCCTAGGGCCGCCCCGGTGGGATGGAGGCAGGAAGGAATGGCCCTTCTCGCAGAGCATCCCAGCAAGCCACCGAGGGCTGTGACGGGACAGTGCTGCCTCACGGCTCGGGCGAGCTCAGCCCGGGGGCAGCGAGCCCGCAGTGGGGGACGGCAGCACCCAGCCCTGTAACGGGAGGCTGCCTTGCACTGGCCCAACGTGCCACGCTCAAATGGAACATTTCCAAATTTGCTGTTCTCCAGAATGGCAGAAATCTGCAAGACGGACTTGTGGCAAATAATCGCTTCTTTTTACTGTTTTCTCCAAATATTATTCAAAAATGTAGCAGTGCAAGGTCTAGCGGGAGTTTGCCAAAAACGGGACAATCTGAGAGAGCACAGCACCTGTGTGAAAGACTTCTCTTCCTAGAAACACCACAGAGACCCTGCTGTCTGAGATTCACCAGGTGAAACAAGATGATGGCAGTTGCCTAATTTTTTTTTTAATTTTCCCTTAACGTGTACATAAGCAGCAAACTACAACAGGAAACTGCAAATGCTTTGCCAAAGTGCCCGGGAGGAATCCTGACTGAAGTCACACCAGACATTTGGTCTCCAACAAAGGTGTTAAAAAATCACACGAAGTGGAAACAGCAGGAAAGAATTGCTTCCTTGTGTTCTCCGTTTTTCATGTTGCAACGCCCTCTTTCATACAATGGTAACACACCAAAGTGAAACAAAACATACCTCCAACATCTGAGCATAAGGTTGCAAATTCACGCTTGTTTTAGGATTTTCTTCCATGGAAGAGCGTGCTCTTTGTTCTTTTAAAGCAATAAACAGCTATTGTGATTATTTAATTTCCTATTAATTTCATTTCTTTGAAACAATGGACCAGAGAACTCATACAAATACACGTTCTTCATAAGGTTTTTAAAGGTTTTTGCTGGCAACATCTGTTAAATTGTGTGTGGAATAGCAGCTTCTAACAGGCGAACTGAGCATGCAGAAAGCAAGACAGATGTGCAGTGGGATTACAATATTAGGACCCTTTTCCATGATATTAAATGTCCATGGATAGTCAAGTCAAGTTATAAGCAGCCCAGTAGGAGTCATAGCACAAGCCCTAGACAGAATAATGTTAGATTCCTCAACACCTATCCTGTCATTGATCTTTCATTAATCATCATCATGTAGTTTTTTTGGACTGTCCCTCCAGCCATGCTGGCTTATACCCATTCAGACACATTTGTGATCAACCAGCCCAAATGATTCTTGATTCTATGATTATCAGATGCTGTCCCGCTGCTCTCTTTGTCCACATTATAGTTAGTCTGTGTTTTCATGCCCTTTGCTTGCAAGCTTCCTTTTTTTTTGAAGTCTTCTTCTTAATCAATCATAAAAGTGATACCTATCATAAAAGTGATACCAATTCCAATAATCTTAATTTTGCTGATACATCTGCCTTAATTCCTGCATGTGTTTTACTTCAGTTTGAGGGTAACAGTGCATGTGTTACAGTAGACTTCACTGAGGCATATTTCAGAGCTTAGAGCTGAGTATCTCAATGTGATGGTTTGTCAGCAAAGGCTTCAGAGTATTTTATACTGCTCACGCACATGTATGCGCATATACACAGATAAAGAAGGCATCTAACAAATATCCTCTTCCACAATAATATCCTCTGCCTCTCCCTTCTTCCACTTTTGAACTCATGTGTGAACTATAAAATAGATGTCTTCTTAAAGGGAGCATCGAGTATCATGCTTCACATTCTGCATGCCTTACAGCTGTGCTGTATAGTTACAGTGTTATTCTGGTTACAATCCTCCTTGCAATCAAGAAACAGAGCACCTTAGGAGCTGAAGCTGATCAACAATAGAATAGTAACAAGCAAGTGCCCAGTTAGATTACAAGAAATCCTGTTTCCAGAAAATATTCAAAGTGCTAGAAAAAGAAAATACCAGGACGGACTGGGAGAAGCAACTTAGATGGGGCACAAAGTCTAATATTAATCCTGAAATTCACCTACCCACAAGCATCCAGCACAGCTTTTTGCTGGGTTCCATTGTGTCACTTGTAAGTCAGGCATAGATACATTCATAAAAACAGTTGGACTTGAAAATTGGTCCACATGTTTTTTAAGAAAGCTAGAAAGTAAGAATTCTTTCCTGGTAGTTTGGAAATACTAATATGTAGTTTCCAAGTCTCATTTTTACTGCCTTGCCTTCTGCCCTCGAAAGAGAATTCTCTCTGCCACTCCTTCAATGTGCAGAACAGAAATACAATCTTTCTTTTATAGTTCATTATTTGTGCAATTTTATCTTATTTTGATGGACAGGGAACATACATTTTCAGATTGATAGGTGCTGCTGCTGGGCATTTATTCCAAACAATCAGTCCACTGTCTTCAGAAAGCAGATGCTGTAGTGTAGTATAATGGATCATATTGAAACTGTAATATTAAGAAATAGAACAAATATGCTAATGTCTGCAGTTTGTAACTTTTTCACAGGCAAGTGCAATCACATAAATTATTTCTTCTATACAGTTAATCATGGGATTCTGATGAAGAAAACCAGCAACAGTGGATTGGTTAAAAATAGTACCTCCCCAGTCTTTCTTCTCTTGCAATATGGTCAGTCAGCTCAGAGGGGCTGATCCAAATGACATTAGCAACTCATATTTTTCTGAGGAGACCCAGAGTAAGAACAGGCCCATTGCTGTTCTTAGCAGCATGTCAGAGAGGTAGGGTTTTCCTGCTCCAGGAAAATACCTTCAGTACATTTCTGATTAGCCACATTCTCTGCTCACCCCAAGTGAAAGAAGTGGAGAAAATACAGAGGCTCCTCCCTTTAAGGCAGCATCTGCACCTTGCAATTCTCTTTGAACACTAAGGACATAAAAGGGAAAAAAGGCAGTCTGCCTTTTTGGAAAAATTTAAAAATACCATGTCACCAAGAGCAATTCATGTGATACAATTTGAACAATTTCTTAATATGAAATTGTTTCATATGAACTCTAAGTACTAATTCTCCCTCAAATAGTTGTTTAATATTAATTGCTCTTTGAGCTATAAACCTCCTCTTGTCTCATTGATGGACCTCTTAAGACATTAATGGGTCACTGTAGGCAGGTATGCCATTTCCCCCCTAGTGCTTCATTTGGATTTAAATATCATTTGAATTCGGCCCAATAAGCCGTTCTAAAAATGACCCATCATTAAGGCTCTTTGAAGAAAACCAGAACTATAATTTCAACAGCAGCACGTGATTCTACAATAATTTTTGCCTTGCTGGAGGAGAAATGTATAGTATTTGATTCATATTTGAATAGATTATAAATTGCTCTATCAATATCATAATTCCCCAATTTAAACAAAAGTGTATCTTTCTAAACTTCAAAGTAAGTCACAAAAAAATCACCTTGCTTAGAATGTACAGCAGCTGCTTGTAAATTTGGGGGTAGGTGAGGCAGAGAAAGGGAAAAAGAAAAGTTACTCCCACTGCTACACAGAACTTACTTTTGACAATTCCTTGTGATCAACAAAGCCTGTTGCTCAGTACAACATTTTGGGTTTTGGATAGAGAAAGAAGATTAATTACTCTGTTCTAAATCATTAGGTTAACAATACTGAATTCTAATCTGACCCCCTGAAGGACATTGAGGGAATGATCAGAGCAGGAGTCTGAAAACATCAGTTGAACCTGACTATCAAAATAAGTTTTGAAGAATACCAGTGTGCAAGGACATGTTTGAAAACAAGGGGGAAAAAATAAAACTAACCCAGTCAAAAAGCACAGGAATTAGATCCTTTTTATGTCTTCTCCGCAGCATATCCAAAAGGATTGTTTACCCTTTCAAACTCATCACAGGGAAAAGGTTTTGTATTGAAAAGATAAGAAAATTGTTTTCTTTTCCTTTGTTGTTAACTGCTTTTTAGCAGTATGATGCCAAAACAAATTTGAGCTGACACTTACTAAATGTGAAGCCTGAAGTTTTCAAACACATCTTCTGAAGTCTAAGTCTCTTCTACAGTATTTGAAAAGGCAATTAATCCTGAATTGTGGAAAGAATATTAGGATCTAAAATCTAGACAACCTCAAAACTTTGGAAGGTTTAGACATCAGTCTTAATTTTGAGGTACTTGGCTACATCTAAATCCCCCAATGTTTTATATTTTAAAAATGGTTTTTTAACATAACAGGCAGATTAGTCTCTTTGGTGGAGATGCTTTACAAAGAGGATGCCTGATTATGACTTACCTCTATGTGACCCAACTGAAAACTGGGATAAAGATATCACTTTAATGAACTTGACAAACACTGCCTGAATCTGTTCATGTTGTTATACCATGGCCACAAGGAACTGTATTAGAGAAGAAATTTAAATTTATTTTCTTAAGCATTGAAATATTAGTATTACGGGAAGATCATATGGTTTTCATGAGTAGTAGTATGAATCTACAGTTTCAGTAATTACAAGTATATTTTAGCCTCACACTCAGCTCCCAGTTTTGCTGAAACTTCAGTTCTGTTTCCAACTAAAGCCATAGTTCAACAACTTTCTTATGAAGGGAGCATCTTCTTACTGAAAATAGTAGTGACAGTTGCTCTGAAGACAGTAAGAGATAGTATCAAAGACAAGAATTTCTTGGGAATGCTAAATAAAGTTAAGTACATAGACAAATACTTAGGAGGATTAGAACCAAACAAATTTATGCTAACGAAGTAATCTTTACTCCTGAGGGTATTGTCTATTTTTTTCCAGTGATATTCATATATTAACTGTACCAGTATATTTTAAAAGAAATGAGAATCATTAGCAAATTAAAATAAATAGACTTGAAAATTATTAGTAAAAGGAAGTTGTGCCTTTTAATAAAGAACTCTAACTTATGACAAACAAAACAAAGCAACAGAGAACTCAAATCCTTACTTACCAGCACAGGGCCTATTGAGTGAATTAATTGCCTTTTATATTTCCAAAAACATCAGGATAGAGACCCTTGATGTGCAGAGAAACATATGCACCCTCTTATTATTTTTCTAATAGTTTGTCAAGTGAAGAGATATAACTATTTATAAATGCAAGAGTGTAAAAGAAAAAGACTCTGGATATTCAATGCTTTCAATTGAAAGCAAATCGCTTAAAACACAAAAATTATATACTTAGTCTACTGTTAGTTCAAAGACTAATTCTTGTAACCTCACAAGATAAATTTAAACACAGACCTCCAGAGACTTCTAAAGAAAACATCTCCACAAAGGCAGGCCTTGCCAATTATGCTTGATTTACGGGTTGGTTCAGGTTTTTTTGATTCTCCAACGAAATATAAATCACTGTAACCCATTACGTATTATTTTTTTTTTGCACTACTGACCTGTTCATCTGATTTCTCCTCCATTCAAAACCAAACCAGTTTGAATTTGTAAACTGATATGAATTGCAAAGAGCATTCGTACAAAGTTCAAGTTTTAATTAATGAGCCATAAGAGCCAGGAACACTTGTTAAACATATATCTCTAATTAATCCCATCAATCACTCTCCCTCTAAGTACTCATGATCTGCAAGAAATTAAATAAGCTCCAAGTCCTGGACAACACAGCAATCATTTTTTTTCTATTTATTATTAAATCTTTAATTATCTGGCAACTTTCCTCTTGTGTTGTACTCTATTTATTTTCTTGTCAGTGTCTTCTTCGGGGTGGTGCACCTGCATCTTGACAGAAATAAACACAAGTCACTGTCAAATTTCAGATTGAGGACTCATGTAAGTATTCTTTCCCATCAGCCTGAAAGAAGAGTCTGTCACTCAAGTTGCAGGCTCTCCAGAGCTCCTGCAGTTCTCGGTACCACTATCACTATAGTTCATATCATAGAGGTTTCCCCAGAAGTAATGCTGACAAATAAATGAAGAAAGGGAACTGAATTGTATTTCTTTCCATTCTTCAAAAGAATCGCCTGCTACTGTAACCTATCATAAAATACAATGTAAATTACAACGAAAACACGATAAGAAACAGTGCTTTTGTACTCAAGCAAGAGAAAAAGCTTAAATAATACCAAAGTCTAGCAGGTAAACCAAAGAGCAAAGGCCACTGTAGTGACTCAAGGAAAAAAAAAAAAAGCAAACCAGATGGCTATTAAACAGTAGCAATATCTTTAGGGAGGAATTTTTATGAAACTGCCAGGTCTTGAGTATGACATTTTTCAATCTAAAAGGAATGACAAAGCCCTTTAACCGGTAGGGGTGTTGAACTTCAAGTTTTTGTTAATGAAAAGGTCATTACACAGGCAATGATATCTTTCAAAAGCTGAAGTTCTTATAGGACTGGTATTAACATACCACAGAATACCAGATGAGAATAATACATATTGCAGACATTAATTTTAATCTCCTTGAACCTGAGATTTTTAATACAGATATATTATTCCATAGGGAGGAGTCACACTAGATTAACGAAATGTTCTCTTCACAGTTGCCATGGAAATGCTATGTCCCATAGAAGATGGGTGATGTAAAACAAAACTGAGGAACAAACCTATTACTAACTGAACCTCTCCCCCAGGAACACCAATCCATGTGTCCATCTTCCATTAGTTACTCCTTTGAAAGCCTTTTATAACATGCCACTGCAGTGAGATCCACTGACAATTTTAAGTTTTGGACTTGCTGAGCAATAATTTCACAACCCACTCCCCACCCTCCCCCCAAACAAAAACCACCAAAAAACCTTCCCCCAAAAGACCCATTGTTATTAGTGCTTTACATGGTGAAGATTCAAAGAATAGGGATCTTGATTCTATGCTTTTAACGTTTACTGAAAATTCAATTTTCCATTCCAGGTAACATTCATTTGCCACACTTATCATCAATTTATCCTACCTAGCTCTCTTTAGAGCAAATAGACAAAGCAGAAGTCACTTGAAAACAAAGTTACTGGGCTGTTTTCAGTTGCCAGTAGAGACAGCCACTATGCTCTGCAATTTTCCTCTCCACTTGTCAGTCCTGTATACATTATCAGCTCAGGAATGCAATAACTTCTTTTCTTCTCTTTTTCTTTCCTACCTTTGTCATCTAATTAATGCCAACCAGAATAAATGTGCCTTTGTGAACCAGTCAGACGTAGTAGTGACTGCTCTGGGCAGCAGCTCCAGGTGGCAGTTTGTGCCCCTCCAGATTTCACAAAGCAACCAAACAGGTTCAGCAACATCTGACATCTGAGCGTGACTTGAGGGGGGAAGAGAGGAGCGGGGAAAAAGGACAGACAAGACAGGCCAAACAACCCACCTTTGGATTACTTTGCACTAATGTCTATAAATCTGTTAAAAATTCAAAAGCATGATGATTTTTGTTTAACAAATAGAGAGTAATTCAGTTTTTTCTAGAACAAGAAAAAGGAATCTGCTCAAAATCTTGAATAATGGCCACAGTGCACATATTAAACAGCAGCCAGCCTACAGAGACTTCTTTTCTGGGAAACCAATCTGGCTGGCAGCTAACTTCCCCTGACAGGAGACTTACTGTATTAGTCTTAAAACCACAGATTCTCAGAGGTAGATATAAGGACATAAATGTCATATTTTCTAACTACCTTTGTTTTCTGCTGGATCAACCTAATAGTATCTTCCGCCTGCATTTGTCCTAGATGAAAAAATTCCCCTAGCAGAACATGAACACTCATCACCTCCCTTCACGTAACAAGAAATGATGAAAAGGTACTGTATTACTTGAGATGCTGGAGAAAAGAAGTAGCCACAATATGCCAGAAAGAACAGTTTGCTTCCACTGGAAATTAGAGCAGATCAGTTATATCCCATGAGACTGATGTGTTAAGGACTCTTCTGCACTGAGTTTTGCAGTAGTTTACTACTCCTTCCAAGTTCTTCATCAGCACAGAGATCCACACCCAAAATGGTGACAGAATCATCATCTGCCATGGAGTAAAACCTGGAATACAAATCCATGATTTGATCCATTCACTCCATGGTTAGATTTCTTGCAGCTTCTTTTTCCACTTTCAGTTAGGAAAAGACAACTTCAGTCACCTCTAATGCCACAGACAGTATGAGCCAGATTAGCATGGAATGACTATATTGTCAAGAAACCAGTCTGAGAAAGGGCAAATGGGGCAAGGGGCTAGCCAAATGGGGCAGGCAAGTGGCCTGTGTCAAAGAATTGATAGATAAGTTCCTCTAGACATGACAGAATAGAACATTATTTTTAGCCATTAAAAAGCCAGACAAAAAGTTTCAGCCACTTGTTTAAGGTTCTGTCTAGAAAATTGAGTGAAACAGGCACTCCTAAATGGCATGGGACAAATCTTCCTCTGGAAACAGATGTCCAAAATAGGTAGCATGAATGTCTCTGTTGTTAACCATCTCTTCCACTAATAACTCAGAGGAAAAACATACAGCCAGGATGTTCTGTGTTCCTGACCGTCAGACAATTAAACCAGTCCTCTCTGGAAGAGATGGGAGAGTATAATGGCAGTGAACATATAGCTCATATCCAGTTTATATCCCTTCCTTCAAACCCTGCTCAGGTTCCTGGATTACCATCAGGAAAGGATGATCCAGCATTTCTTCAAGACTTTCACGAAGACCAGACTTACTCAATCTAAGCAGAAAGCGGCAGAGCTTGTTTCAAAGTACATTTCCTCTTTCTGCTAACCTTGCAAATGCACTTGAAAGACTTCCAGCGCAGTGGTGAGGGGAGATTCCATTTTAATGATATAAAAATACCCCCACAAGCCAGGGCAAGATATTAAGTCTGTTTCCATTAGCCTGCTTTACTCAATTTACCCAATCAGCAATATCGCATATGTGAAAGGGTGACATATGGACACCTTATCTATAGTATTTTCTGGAGTGATTTCCTTTCCTAAATTATGTATACCTCTAGAAAATAAAGACTAGTATAAATCCCTGACAAGAACCATGACAGAGTTCCTGTACAAAAGACATTAGCAAGATATGGAAAATGAGGTAGTAGCAGCAGAGTCTGTCAAGAGCTTCCAGCTCATCTTGAGGTGTCTATAATTCAGCAATCGAATAACATGATTCCTAAAGCAGGGGGAAGGCCAGATTCAGCAGTATTATTCTGAGAAAGACTCTGTAAAACAGTGAGTTTTGCAGTCCTAGATGTGTAGGATACAGAATCACAGAATCCATTAGGTTGGAAAAGACCTTTGAGATCATCAAGTCCAACTGATGGCCAAATACCACTCTGTCAACCAGACCATGGCACTGAATGCCATATCCAGTCTTTCCTTAAACACCTCCAGGGACAGTGATCCCACCACCTCCCTGGGCAGCCCTTCCAATGCCTAATCACCATTTTTGTGAAACCCTTCTTCCTAATGTCCAACCTAAACCTGCCACAGTGTGTCTAAAGTTTGTTTTGACTGAAGTGCGGAACCCAGCATTTCGTCATGTTGACTCTCATATCATTGGCCTCAGCCCACCAATCCAGCCTGTCCAGATCTCTCTGTAGAGCTTTTCCATCCTTCAGCAGCAGATCAACACCCTTGCCCAACTAGGTGTCATCTGCAACTAACTGTGGCTGGCCTCAATCCCCTCATCCAGGTCATTGATAGATATATCAGAACTGGCCCCAGTACTGAGCCCTAGGAAACGTCACTGGTGATTGTCCCCCAGCTGGATGAACTCCATTCAGTGCCACTCTCTGGACTGCTCATCCAGAAAGTTCTGTCACCCAGAGGGCAGTGCACCTGTCCATACCATGGTCAGCCAGGTTCTCCAGGAGGATACCGTGGGAAACAGTGTCAAACCTTTACTGAAGTCCAGGTAAACATCCACAGCCTTTCCCTCATCCACAAGGCAAGCCACCTTGTCATAGAAGGAGATCAGGTTGGTCAAGCAGGACCTGCTTTTCCTAAACCCATGCTGGCTGGGCCTGATCCCCCAGTTGCCCTGTATGTGCCACATGATGGCACTCAAGATGATCTGCTCCACTTGGTGCTTCATTGGCACCAAGGTCACTCTGGCATTACCCTCCTTGCTCAGGGAGCTGGGCATACCAGCCAGTCAGTGAGATACTCTCTGTAAAAGATGAGAAACCAAAACATTTTCTTCACATTAGCATGGAGGAGATGTGTAAGAAATCCTGAGAGATGAAATATTTTAGCAGCCATGCATGGATTCAAAAGGCAGCAGCACAGCCATCAGTTACTTAAATGTTTAATGTTGAAAGAAGATTTAATGCTATCCTCAGTGACTCTTTTTTTAGGTGACAAGAGAACGAGTGGTTTTTCTCCACAATTATTTTTTTTAAGTAATTTAGGAGTAACTATATACAAATAAGTCTACACAATAAACAAGGAAATAATTTAGCAATATATATCAGAATTACCAGCAGGGGAGATGGGGAAAAGTACATTTTTCTCTATAATCACATTCAAGAATATGTTATTCTGTCACCAGTGCTAATCTCCTTTGACATAAAGAACCTGCTTTAAAAATGACATTTGGCATCTAAGGAGACAGATTAAAAAGTCCACCAAATGGTTCACCAGGAGCCCTGCTATCACTGCTGAGGTTATTATTTCAGGATAAACCCTGTCTCATTTACAAACTTCCTTTCCCTTCTCCTCCCCCACCTCCCCCAGGGCTGACTTTTGATTTCACAATCTTGTTTTCTCTTTAGAGTAGTGATAGGGGGGAGGTCTCTTGTGAGGAACTCAGAAATTATGATTGTAAGACTGGCTGAGTTTACTGAAGGAAGCTTTGTTCTCTCCTTTTCCTCCCTCCTGGGGGAAGGTGAGTTTTTCCCCTGTTTCCCCCTCCTTTTTGAAATACAGCTCATCAAACATCAGCCATACATACATAAATCCGCCTCTTCTCCCCCTTAACTCCACGCCCACAGCCTGGCACATCAACACCCAGAAGCAATTGCCTGAATGGGTGATTTTTAATCACTATCTTGACTGGAAGCCCAGGGATTAAGCTATGGTCCATTTAAGTAGTAGCTTTAAAACACCTTAGCCCCCTGAAGTGCTAAACTCTAAACCTTTTTCTTCTGCTATGTCTAGCCTGTATCTTGCAAAAACCTATACTGATGGGTGAAATGCATCCACAGATCTTTACAGAAATGGAATTAACTGGCATGCCATTTTTAAAAATCTACAGCTGAGCCTTCTGTTCAGAATGCAATAATGCAGGATGAGAAATTTCCTTTTAATAAAGAAAGCCTTTGCTGTTGCCTTTATTACTTAAGGCAACATTTTTGCTTATTCCTAGATTAACTGATAATAATTATTTATTTTATTGTTGCAGATCCTTATTCTACCTTATCATCTCCATCATAATTTTGGAAAGAATCAGATTTAAATATATGATTGAAGACGTTGATCAAAGAATCTTCTCAATCTAGCATAGTTTCTGACTTGATGTGCACACCTAACAATATCCCATCTGTCCAGATTCTGCTACATTGATATCTTTAAAAATCCAGTGCAAATCACTGTTACCATAATGCAGTTCCTCCTACTGAGGATTTTTTTTCCAGCAGCATCAATATCTTTTCCATTTGTAATGCAGAATAGTCTATCATCTCTGAGAATAAAGGTATCCCATGCAGTAGGTACGGTTCCTCTTTGCAAAATTTCCATAAATGTTTGTGCTGTTTAAAAGGAAGGAATTTGCTGGATTTCATTTTTTTAAATCGAGTTTATACTCCATGCCTCTTTTACTCCAGTAGAGCCAGTATACCTCAAAATGAGTCTGTTATTGCCAAGATCAATACTGTGTTAAATGTCTGATGGTGATCTAATAGAAAAAAGGAACTTAACTGAGACAGCTGAGCTCTTTCAATTGTCATCCAAATGAGATTATAACCTAGGCTTTTCAAAGGTGAATAGAATGCTGTAGACTAAATATCCAGCATTACTTACATTAAATCCCATAGGACCAAAACATTTTGAACTCCTTAGGAAGCAAAGAAAGTTAATACTTCATTTTGCCATGCATTTATGCAGGGATTTTATCACACACCCAGAGCACAGAATATCTTTACCAAAGAAACTCTATTTCTTTCAGAACTTATATTATTGTATATTATTTTGAAATGTTGAAGTCCTAATACTCAAAAAACCCCATGTCTTTTTCACATCTATGGCTTCGTGCTATATTTGTACTTAGGTTATGAAGTCATAAGAATTAGCATTTCCTGGAAATGAAAGCACAAAAACATGATTCTGAAAAACACAGTCCTTGTCTTTCTGAGTGCTTTATTATGAAGTCAAACTGGGCTTTACAAAGGTCTCTAGGTGGAAGGTGGCCTGGACTCTTTGTACACAATCAAAATGTGATCAAAGTGGTTTATAACTATGAACCACATAAATAACTACATGGTACTATCAGCCTATCTTTAGATGTTATTGCTTTCACTTGTGTGAAAAATTCATATTTTGTGCAAAACCCCCAAACACTTGCTGTGTCAGAGAGCCTTGAAATGAGAACTACACAGTGAAAAATTTCAAAATAGGTGGCTGGCCACAACATCCAGAATCATTTTCATTTACCAAAGTCAATGAATTAAATTGCATTATTCAGGTCTTATACACAACTAACAGGGAAAAGTATCTGATAGTATTATGAACAGAATTATTCATGTTTTGCCACCATTAATGGTCTGAACAGGGTAAATTGATCACATGAAACCTGAGCCCACAATCAGTGAGTGATGTAAATTTTTCAGCTACATTTGTGTAGCACCCCTGCCCTAAAAAGTCAGACAAGAAAAACTGCATGTCACATATGTCCATGTTGCATCAGGAACATGGATATGCTATTTCAGATGCCCAGCAAAACAGAGTTTAAAATAACATAAAGGAGAGAGAGGAGAATATAAACAATTCAAAGCATAATACTTCACCATCCACTTGAGATTCTCTGATCAATATCTTTCTTTACTTTGAGTCAGACCTGTACTCAAGGGCTTGAAAAGATTTCTTCTGTCTAGTTTGAAGATAGATATCACCCTGTTGTAGCAGATGAAGTTAGTTCTCAGGATCAGCTTCTTATTTGGTAAAGATCCCCAGTACATTGAATGGTGCTTGTTCTTAGGACAAAACACTTTGAACACACAATCTTTTAAAGCATTCTCACATACATATTTTTACTCTACTCCTTCATATATTAAAGAATGAGGGCTTGCTTTCAACTTAAATATTTCAGAAACAAGTATTTGTTTATATCAGAAAAGTGATATTGTAAAAGTGTGTAGTTAGGAGAGAAGGTTGTCCTTTCATGATCAGTGTTATCAAACCTCCCTTGGGTTTCCTATCTGCCTTTCTCAGATGCTTGGGGAGTGGAAAGAAGTTCTGCGATGGTACAGCATCTGGAACAGGCCAACTCTTCCAGGACAAGTGGTTAGTGAATTGGTTAGCAGAATGCTGGAAGGGAGAATGGCTCCAGTGATGAACAAAAGCACACTTTTGCCAATCTGGTGTTTGACAGCACTGTTCTCTCACCACCCTCTTTGAAGATACTTCTGTATCTCTCTGGCTGGACGCACCACTACAGACAGAAATCTGGACATAAGGCTTATTGGTGGCTTTTATCTGATGTGTTTTAAGTTAGGACCATGTCTGGCAGTTAAACTAATAGTAAGGTTGGCTTTCCAAGGGGGAAGTGGTGAATAAATTGTCTGGCACAAGTCACAGTTTTACTTAGAGAAGAAAATATAGATGCAGAGGCCTATCTGAGCTCTCAAATTTGGATCCTTAGGTTTTTTTTCTGACTCACTAGACAGGACGTATCTTGGAATGGTTTTGGTTATTATATTGGTTTATAATAGAGATGGGAAAATTGAAGGCAAATCAATTTTTTTCCCTTTTATACTGTTATATCTTTTACTTTTAAAAAAGGCATATGATAATATATGTTTTTTATATAACCAGTTTGTATCCAATTTTTTTGAGAAATTCTCAGTAGTCTTTAAAAAAATCCACTTAATATGCTTCTAGTGACCTTGAAAATACAGGGTGTGCTTACTCAAGATGGTGGGCAGAAAGAAAAAATGAAGCTAGAGTCACGTAGCCAAAAGCTGCCATTTGTAAATGCCCGTGTATGCCATGACATTTCCAGTGCTCAGTATGTTACCATCTCCTTCCTGAATCAAAGTGCTCCCTCGTTCATCTCCAAAATCCTGTTAAAAATCAGAATTGGATGAATGCAGTTCCTCTAAATGATAGTCCAGTTCTTCAAAGTTTGATTTTCTTCCTTACTAGAGTCATACAATAGGCTTCATATTTTCCTGCAGCATAAATTTGTATAAATTCTAAAATAATGAGGCCTTAATGGAACATAAAATGATTACATTGCTGTAGGTAGCTCTTTGCTGCTGGCCATTCCTTAGAGTCTCTGCCATGCACGGCTCATTACACAGGAAACTGTTCCAGTTTTCTTGTGCCCTACCCCCAGTGTGTATACACTGTTCCTTCATGGATCATAACATCTGTCTTTTTATTCCTGGATTTTAAAACATAAAACTGCTAAACACATTTTAGTACTTCTTGGAATTATGGGCATTTAATCACTACATTCAAGCAGCCAAACAGATCAGATGATATATGATGGCTGGTTGAACAGGGAACACTTGTTCATCTTTTTCTCAGTGTTATGAATGCAGGAAAAACATAAGGTGTCATTTTGGAGGCTATAAAGAAAGCAGCATTCAAGCATAACTTCAAAAAGAGTTTTAGCCATCGAAACCCACAAGCTGAGGGCAACAAAAATTTCCCATGGATTTAACATTCATAGAACTGGCAAATCTTTTGTAGAGACAAGGGGTAAAGTTCATGCGTTTCATAGCTTCACTAACTCCAAGAAACAACAGTGCCTTTATGTACTCCTGAGCTTTTCTATAGAAGAGATCTTTCCATGGTTAGCCGAGATAAGAAATAATGCAATGCAGATAAAATACTCTCATACTTCTGAGCAGTATAATGTCCTAAACACATTCATATGCTTGGTCAGCAGATATTCCACAATTTTGGTTAGAGTTACAATGTTTTAACAGTAAAAACCTGTTTCCCTCCTTGAAGAAACACTAGCTGCCTTTTGCAGTTCAGCTCCCTGTTAAGTATGGAAAAGACAGCTCTGCTCAAAACGGGTGCCTGGGAAGACAGAGCACTCTGAATAATCAGGGTGCAATAGAGGTCTGACAACAAAGCCCAGAGTGGAAGTTAAAAGGATTAGCACTATAACACTGTTTAGCATTAGTACTCCTCTCTCCCAGTGTGACCCAAACCCATCTTCCTCCTGCTAAGCCCGCCCTTCATCATTTTTACGGGGCTCGGAATGCGCAAGTTCACTCGTGTATAACAACCTCCTCCTTTGAGGGACAGTCACACCACTGTGCCCTATGAGCCCCTGAGCGTGGCTTGCTCATTAGCTGTATCTGCATTGTTAGTGCCATCACTCAGGCTGAGCCTGGCTTGGAAAGCCGCATTAGGGAAATGAGCAGTGCAAATGCTAATTCAAGGATACCTGTGCCCTTGCAAAGCAGAAGCTGTGCTTGTTGTACGTCTTCCAGATAGTGCTTTAGCTCAGGTCACGGGAACATTTTTAAGTGACCTCACAATACTCTCCAGTAATCAGGCTTGGATTCACATCTCTGACTAATGCTGGAGTGCATGAAGTCTCATCCTCTCAGACGTAATAGCACAGATGACGAGCTCTAGATGAGCACTTAATAATGACCTTCTGCTGCTAATGAAGTCCTTGGGCCCTAACTATAAGGACTAGAGTATGGGTAAAAAATGTGTATAATTTGGGTCTTGGGTTCTTTGCATCAATCATTTCATTCTCCTGATCTGCAGTTAACTGCACCAGCATGACTTGTTAATGTGGATACAGGCACTGAATATAGCAAAATCTTTTCACTTTCAGGAAAATCTGACCAAAAATTTAGGTGTGGGCAAGATTGGAAAGTGGGAAATGGGGAGTTTCAGAAATAGAACATACAGGAAAACATGAAATAATGGGAATGAGTGGGAAAAGACAGGAGATATTAATGAATGCAGTCCTGATTTATGAAGATAAAAATGTGTGGTATGAAGTGGGCAACATCTCCCTCCACAGTTAAGGTTCCCAATAGGATTTCTCCAGGGTGTAATACAGGTCTCAACCATAATTACATACTGGATGGGAGAAATGCTTCTGAAGTCAACATTTTTGAAATTAAATTGTCAGTTGGTGCCTTCACTCAGTTCACTGTGACTAAATACCATTGAGCACTTCAAATAAGCTGTAGTATGAACTCTGGTGAAGAATCACACCTGGCTCCCAGAAGACTGCAGCACCACTCTTGTAACCTTAGCTGGTCACAGTCTCTACAAAGGCTGAAATTCATCTCACCTGACTTTAGATCAGAGAAACAACATAAGGCAAGATTTTGCTGTGTGTCTTATACAGCCATCTTTGAGTGGGCTATAACAGATGTCAGAGAAAACAAAGCCTTCTCTAAATGATAGTAAATTTCTGTTCATCGGATGAAGTAGAGGTGTCCAAAATATAGAAACCTACAGATGACAAGATCCTTGTAGTCCTGGGATCCTTTCCTACTCAAAAGGCATTTCAAGGAAACATTTTATCCTGTAGTTTTGTATGGTTTTAGTGCAAAGAAAATCTTATTCCTGAAGTACCTATATCCACAGACTACAAAAGAAGCCAGTAGCAAATGGGCTAAGACATAGATATCCCCACTGTCAGAAGACTCCCATCACTAAAGTATGGTATATCCAGAGAATTTCCAGTTAAATCAATACACTTCCTGGAATGAAGTCATGCATGGTTTAATCAAGATTAGAACGCCTTATTAAAAGAGGGAATCTCATAACATAAAAATTCGTTAAAACATGACCTAAATAAACAAACAAAAAAATCAAGGATCATAGAATGAAAGTCTTTTCAACCCAAACCAAAGATCATATAGTCCAACACCCCTGCGATGGGCACCAACACCAATATGTGACACTGCTCAAAGCCCCCTCCAGCCTGACCTCGAACACTTCTAAGGATGGAACACACTTCTCTGGATAACCTGTTTGAGTATCTCACCACCCGTATCATAAAAAATTTCTTCCTTACAACCAACCTAAATCCACCCTCTTACAATTTAAAACTGTTGCCCCTTGTCCTATCACCACCCACCTTTGTAAAATAGACCATCTTCAGGAGTCTTGTAGGCCCTCTTTAATTGTTGAAAGGCCACAATAAAGTCTTCTCTGACCCTGCTTTTTTCCAGGCTGAACAATCTCAGTTCTCTCAACCTGTCCTTATAGCACAGGTGCTCCACACCCCTGATCATTTTTGTGACCGTCTTCCAGACATGATATAATAGGTGCATGTTTTTCCTGTTTTGAGAACCCCAGAGCTGGATGCAGTGCTCCAGGTGGGGCCTCACCAGAGCAGAGCAGAGCGGCAAAATCACCTCCATTGACCTGCTTTTGATGCAGCCCACGAAGGAATTATCAGTTCATGTCCAGCTTCTCATCCACCGTATCCTGAAGTACTTCTCCTCAGCCTTGCTCTCAATCTATTCATCCCTCAGTTTGTATTGATTCTGGGCATTGCCCTGACTTGATTAAGTTCACTTTGGTCTACTCCTGAAGCCTGTCATGCTCCCTCTGGGTGGTATCCCTTCCCTCACGTATGTTAAATGGGTCACTGAATTTCTTGCAAATGTTTAATTATATGGAAGTGCCTATGAACAGCTTCTTTTAAATCTATGGAGTATCACATTTGGATTTCCTGATGAAGCTGTCTTTAAAGGTATGTCTTTTGGAGGCAGCACAGTTTTTTGCTGTCTCGTTTTGTAAATATTATTCCTGTCTTAGAAAAACAGACACTTCCATTTTAATCTTTTTAAATAAGGATGAGGGGAGAACACAGCAAACTAAGAGTACTATTGAATTTAAGGCTAGCATTAGGTTTTTTTATTTTCTTTGAAACACCTACTGAAGATGCCTTTTCTCTACACCGGTTCCTCATGCTGTATTGACCTTGCTGAAACACTAACACGGTGTTAACCCTTCACTTACCCTGACTGCTCAGAAGAGCAAATGCTCAGTATTTTTTTCATTATTCTCTATTGTTCTGCCTAGATCAAATCTATGTTACAAAATGTCTTTTACTGCAATCTATTTAAAGCCTTCCCACCACTTTTCTTCCCTAGTTAAGTGAATACCCAACACAGCACCAGGAGGCTTCAGCTCTGTATGTCAGTCCATCCACCATTTGAAGATATTATCACAGATGATAAAAGATTAGTTATGCAAGGTATTCTTGGGAAAAGCATGATTCTGCATGTCCCTTCTTATATATCTGCTCCCTTTTTGATAAAATTTATAAGCCACTGATTTAAACCCAGACATCTAAAATCCAGTTAAATAAAGTAGATAAACTCATGTTCAACTCAGTTATTTAAAATCTTCACTCTTTTGTTTTTTCACATCAGTTTTCAGACTGAAGTCCCTGTGTTTGTTCCTAAGTTTTGCTGGGGCAATTGCTGTGGTTTTTTGTATCTGAGCTGCTCCCTGATGCTTTCCACTGAACTGCAGGAAGGCTTCGCTGAACCTCTGGGTGCTCTGGAAGGAAGTATAAACAGGTATTAGAAAACTAGCAGCATAAATTGATTTAGACTGTGTCCTCCCCCTGAGGTGAATAAGGGACATATAGTGGCTGACATGAAAATAGAACTGCCCATGTTGTTACATTGGGAGAACTGGAGGTCACCACCCAAACAAGCTGAATAATAAACTCCTCAGTTACAGTGTGGACATATGGAAATGTAACAGACCACAGACTGACCCAAGTCCAGGATTCCTGCCCTAGCATATTTGCATTTAAAAGATAAAGATAAATCTGCAAGATATTAAAAACACAACCTTGTACCAAACCTTTGAAATGATGCTTTAAACCACAGCCAAGTTTTGGCATGGTAAAACATCTGTGAATTATTTCATCCACTGAAATAAAATGCTCTGAATCTTTGGAAAACACAGTCAATGCGTTTTACATGCTCAGAGTTAATCTGATAATACATCTAGAGTCTGGACAGAAATTTCTCAGGTCAGATTTGGGGACTTAGATTGCTTTATGGAGCAGCCTTTCTTAGTATGAGCATTGTCCACTTCCTATTATAATTTGCAATTTCCCCCAAATAATTTTCTGCTAGTGCAAGAACACTAGCAATTTATCTCCTTCATTCTGAGCTATTTTGGAGGCTTTTATGGCTTTTGATCTTTTATACCACCTCCCTTAAATATTTTCTGAGAGACTACAGCTCATTTCATTACTTGTATAATTAAGATTTGGAGAGTGGATGTTTCTTGTGCCCTTCTGAGCTACTGAAATTTGTTTTTCCCATTCTCCTTACTTCTACCTGTCAAATTTCTTCTGCCTACATAACAAAGTACTGTGGCATGAAGTCTCTTAATTCATACAAACAGACTTACACCAAGAACCCTCCTATATTTAATTTTTTAAAAAACTGGAATCTTTCAACAACAATAAAGTAGAAACAAAACCCCCAAATACTATAGTTTACCTATGTGCCAATTTGCATTCTGTTTCTCAAACAAGAGTTGACAACTCCAACATGTGTGAGCAATAACTGCTATTCAAAGTTAAGCTCTGGAAATGGTGACTGACATGGAGCCGGGCATTTCTTTAGCCAAGGGAATTATCAACTATAGACCAGCCAAAATAAACTCAGAAATTTCCTCTGGGTGTTAATCACTCTGAGCATCATTCTTTCCCACACACTGGGCAGAGATTCTTGACCTTCTGATTTGTAGCAAAATCACCCCTATTAATTAAATAATTTGTCCATTATCACCTGAAGACATATGTAACCTTTTCACCCCACACAAGAAAGAACACGCTAAGTAAATAAATGTCTATTGTAAATATGAGCAAATCCCCAAGCTTGTTTCATTTCCTGCAGTGCATATGCCACCTCAATACTGCTTAATGTAGATCTGCATAGCATAGCACATTAACACATCTCTTAAAACTCCAGTGATGTCTTTGCAGAGAACTTTCAAATGAAACAGTCCAGAGCTAGGAAAATTAATTATCATTGACCTTTCAGCTATAATGGCTGGACTTATGCCTGGCCTGGAGTACAGCATTGTACATCTTTCCATATCACGACACCACTTATGTTGTATACCTTTCATAGTACCCTTTTACTGAGATGACAACATCAAATGTCTTTATTAGAAAAACTAGTTTTTCCCATGGAACTGCAGTCACGAAATTGTGGGGGAAAAGTTTTGGTGTCGTCACTTCTGCAGAGTGAGTCTTTATTCATGCAGTGGAAGACCTACAAGTTCATCAGGAGTAATGTTCTTACAATTGGAACGAAGCCCTTTTTTAACATCACCTTGTGGTAAAAATTTTTCTCAGAATTTATAACACTGATGCTGCCCCAGAAGTTCAGATAAAAAATTTCAGAAATGAAGATGCCGAAAGTTATTGCTATATTTGAGTTTTTTATAGGATTATGTGTACGTCTAGCCCTCATGCATCTGGTTTCAGCAGCTGGAGAGAACATTTATTTGCCCTCAAGACTGAAAAAGTCAGAAGCCTTGCAGTTTGATCAGAAAACGAAGCCTTATATTTTAGCTGCTCTTAGAGACATTAAAATACCCAACACCCCAGAATACTCTTATGAATTTTAAAATGACACTGCATAGAAAAGCTTGCCAGGAAAGTAGTTTTCCAGAAGATTTATAAAACAAAACTCCATTGATCATCCCATTACACCTTTACACGGCAATGCAAATGTGAAGAACAAATACCATTGTGAATGGTTCTTTCAAGAAGAGAAAAGCCAGACAGTTTCAATGGAGGTTGTGTTAACTCCCTTTGTAAGCCTTCAGAGGTCTTCTTTGTCCTGCTTACTTTTCTGTCTTCTACCTTCCTTCTCTTTGTCTCCATGTTCTTGAAATTTCTGTACTATTCCTCTCTCTTTTATTTGTGCTTACCAAGGTATGTTCTGACTTTGTACCATTGAAAAATCCTCTTTTCATCCTCAAGATTTTCAAACAAAGGTCATTCGCAATTTTTGGATGAAGACTGTTTCCTCTGCTTTCCTAATGCAATTTGAAAAAGAGAGATGGTTAATCTTTTCCTTCTCTGCAGTCTCCTCCTGGTCTCCTCTCCCACATAGTTGTTTTCCCTCTGTGCCTCTCTCTGTCCCTCTCTTCTGTACTTTATTTTCTAAGTAATCCAGTCTAGCCTCAGGAATGCATCCTGATATTTTAAAATATACTACTTTCAAGAAAAGTAGAGCTGCTTTCCCTGCTATTATGCAGGAATAACATAAACAGCCAGACCTTCCCCTTTCTTTCCTTTCTCTTCCCCTTCCTTTACCCCAAGTACCTCAAAAAAGCAAACACACAGACATCCCTTGGCATAGCAGGAACCACTGGCACAAACATCTGTTCAGAAAGGCTAAAACACATTTTCTATCTTGGGATTTTTCAAGAAAAATTTACAATGCCAGTTCAGTGCTAGAAGGACAGGAAGAGAAGGGAAAAATCAGTTTTCTTCTTATTTGTCATGATCAAACTTCCAGTTTCACACAGATAGGGCCAGGAGTTATACCTCCCCAATGAGGTTAATGCACATTTGAGAAAGGGGATGGATTGAGACAGCATTTCCCCTCTCTTTCCCCTCCATTTGCCTTATGGTTCTGAGAGGTATTGTGTTGTTCAGATATCTGGGGAAGGTGCAGGAGGCCAAAAAACTGGGGATAGAGAAGTGAGGAGCAGGTAACAGAAAACCTAGAGCAATGTTAGGGTGGGGGGGCAGCAAGGCTCAATAGAAAGAGCTAATAAAAAAATCATTGGACTAAAAAAAGTGTACTGGAATTAGTCTGAAAACTCAAGGGAATGTTAGGCAAAAAATCAGCACCATTGGTTATTAGTCTCTTTTGGTGCACACTTACATCATCAGTCCAAGACAAATGGGGAAATAAAGTGCATTTCTCTATAAACCTCTTTTCTCCAGTAACAGTTTCCAGATTTTCAAGACCAAAATGACACAATCTATCTTCCTAAAGCTAACTCTTCTACAGTATTTAGAGGTATAAATCCATGGAAACACACAATAAAAAACAACATGGAAATAGACAAATTAGACAACATCCATGATCTAATACCCCAGGATTTCTGGTCCAGAAAGACAGATGATGCTTAAGAAATAACTAAAGCACTTTGTGAGCAATCACGCAATAAGATGAATTTAAACAGGGAAAATTTGGGGGCTTGTTCTTGTTTTGTTATGTTGGCCAGGAAGTCCCTCTTGGAGGCTGTAAAGTAACTTTATCAGCTAAGCCATTATGTGAGCTTAAGCAAAGACTTAAACAAAGATAAACGTAATGTTCTGTACTTGGAAAGAATAATCCCAAGCAGCATCACCAGCTGGGGACTGATGGGCTGGAGCAGCAGCTGCTCTGCTGAAAGGGACCTGGGGGCAGCGGCAGGCAGTGAGCTGAGTGGGAGCCAGTGGTGTGTCCCGGCAGGGAAGGTGGCCAGCAGCCTCCTGTGCTGCACCACTAAGAGTGCAGTCAGTAACCCAGGAAACAGGGCTATTTCAGTCTACTTACAAGGGCACACCTGGAATACTGTGACCACTTGTGGCCCCTCAGATGGAGAAGTTGAGAAGGGTCCAGCAGAGGCCACCAGAATTGTTAGGGGGTTGGAGCACTTCACATGTGAAGAAAGGTCGAAGGAAACAGGTTTACTCAGACTGGAGAACAGAAGGTTCAAAGGAGATCTAATCACACTCCTTGAATATCTATAAAGTTTGTTATAGAGGAAATGGAGCTACTCTCTAGATGAGGATGCCTGCTGACAGAACAAGAGGCAGTGGGCACAAGGTGCTGCAAGAGAAATTCTGTCTGG
>WEKY01058229.1:38386-109071 GCA_013390045.1 Picathartes gymnocephalus
AAAAAAAAAAAAAAAAAAAAAAAAGGAGGAAAAAAAGCAGTGGAGATCGGCAGAGGTTGGGAGCAGCCGGAGCCGGCGGGCAGTGGCTCCTTACCTGCCTCATGGTGAGATTCCCATCATCCATCCAGCCGGCCAGGGGCTGCTCACTCCGCGCTGCTGTCGGCAGGGCGGAAATCCATCAGGTTTCCCACCGCAAGCAAGTTTCCCTCCCTCCCTCCTCTTCCCTATTATCTACCCCCCCTGCCCCCCCCCGCTTTTTATTCTTTGCTGGGGGGAGTCCTAAGACAATGTCAAGTTTCCCAACCTTCTTTCCCCAGCCTATGGAAAGCCGGCAGCGGGGAGGCAACTGTGCGCCTGGCTCTGATTTCAAACCGCAGCCCAGGGATGGAGCAGTTGGCTGAGCCGGGCCAAGGAATAGCCTCGCCAATCAGGAGGAAGGGGAGGGCGGCAGAGCACATAAAGGCTGCTGCCTACACGAGGATTAGGAAAGCTTTCAAGGATTTAAAAGACTGAAAGCAGCTGGAAACAGTGTCTAGGGCTACAAAGAGGGAAGTCAATTTGCGGTGTAAGAGATTATTCCCATTCTCGTGTAACTGCTCTGGGTCTGCTCGAAGCTTAACAGACTCCCAGGACTTCAGCAAGGATATGTAAATGCCCAGTTGAAATTACTGCAACATCAGAGTGATGTAGGAATGCTCGACAGCCGCCCGGTAAAGTGGCAATATCCCGTCTCCAGAAGCACCGATTTCCTCATGTCAGGTTAAAAGGAAAATTACATAATGACATAAGCAGGAAGTAAAATACAGTCTACCATTTACATTAAGGGCAAGTGCCTGTCTGTTGGGAGGAACAAAATTACATCTGTGGATCCTTAGGCTATGGAAATTTTTTGTTGCAAAGCTTTATTTGTTTCAGTGGCAAACGTTTAATCATCCCTAGCCTCAGTTCATTGTCTGCTTTTCCTTCTTTAGTTAGAGTGGTTTCCTCATTCCTGAAGCTGAGTTCCTCGTGCAAGATAACGCTGGACTCCAAATGCAACTTCAAAGAAAAATAAATAATGTCCTTTTTTTGTTTTGGGAGGGGTTTTTTTTGTTTGTTTCCTTTTTTGTTTGTTTGTTTGTTTTTGTTGTTGTTGTTTTTTACGAGATCAGCTGCTATCTGCTGCCCCTCGGTGGCTTTCATTAAAATAAACAAAGAAAAGGCAAAAATCAAAAATCTCAAATCTGAAGTGTCATTGCTGTTTGAGTTACACCTTTCATAGAATTATAGAATTGTTTGGGTTGGAAGGGACCTTGAAGAAAATCTAGTTCCAAATTTCTTGAGTTAAGAAAAAAATAAAAAAGCAGAGAAGTGCAAGCCTGCAAATTGATACCAGCCAATCTTCCCCAAAGTGGAGAGGGCTTCTAACTTAATATCAGCTCAGAAGCCTGTTAGTCACCCTGTTCCGCTCATAATGGAAATCTGTCTTTTGATCTTAGGGAGCAATCAGGCAAATCTGATGCCTGAAGTAAAGACCCAATATCACAAATTTGCTTTTGGAGTGGCTCTATCTACCAATGAAAAAATTAGAAACTATCCATAAAAACCATTAGCAGTACAAGTAATCTTATTGAATTGAGTTACAGGAAAAAAAAGTTACAAAGATATGTTTCCAGGATTTTAATTAAAGGCTTCCAAAAATATATTTCCTTTTAACTTATGATAAGCTTCAGCACTGGGTATGTCACAGGGAAAGAAAGAAAGAAAAGATCTGAAATATGTATTTCTTTTTTTCCCATTTAAAGGCAATAATGATTTTTCTCACAACTGCAACAAAGAAAGGAGTTTGCATAATATTGGCACTGTCTAGATCCGAAGTACAGCATGGGTGGAGGGAAAACTTGATTGAAACCACTACTGCACTTTATCCAGGTCCAACTTTACTCTTGCCGGTGTCCTCAGGAGGAAAGATCCAATTATATGCTTTAGTGTACAACACCAACCATCTCCAGGGATCAATATAACATATTGCATAAGGGTAAGCCCAACCATCCTCTCTAGCCAATGTGGAAACAAGTGCGTGATGCCCCAGTGACGGTTTAGAACTGCCCACCTGCACAACAGCTTGAAGCAGCTGCAACGCAGAGAGTGAGGTGCATTAAGAGCACTTAACAGGAATGCTTGTCCTCTGTTCCCCAAGCATAGCTCAGGGGACATGTGTCACTTGAAATGAGTATGTGGTATGTGAAGACCTTTTGCTACTTTAAATCTAGGAGAATCCTCTCCAGGATGCATTCAAAGGAAACATAAAAGTGCTTTTTCAAAGCAATTAGAACATTAGGGGTAAATTACCATGGTGAAGGGGATGTAGTAAAACGTTCAAAACTTACAAAATTAGTAAGAATTATAAAGGATTTACACAAAACCCCTATATTTGATTACAGGGCTTTAAGAAAGGGATTCTTAGGACAGCTTCAAAATTTCACATGGGAACAAAGCAAAAGATTCTGTAAGAACTCAAATATTATAAAGATAAAACATGACATTTCTGGAAATGCAGACACTTTTTCACATACAACATGCACAACTTACAGGATTGGGTGGGTACTGCATTTTACTAAAGAACCAGCAGAACGTGGCATCAAAAATTAGTTGGTTGTATAGGATGCAAACCGATTTCTAGTACTAGCAAAAAAATGAAACCATTAAAATCAATGACCCATGTTTAGGATGGGGTGTGGGCTATTTTTTTTTTTAATCCAGTGTCACAGACAACGCCGATTCTATTTATGCCATTCACTTTCCATCTCTGAGGAATGTACTTTGTGATCAACCCACACTCTCAGTTGCTGGAGTATTTTTTGGTGTAATACAGTTTTTGTAGTCCAGCCCAAGGTAAGTCTGCACCATCTGCAGGGGGTGCAGCAGTGTATTGTATACAGCGGATTCAGAAAAGCAAGTCCTGCACTTCACTTCCTAGAGTATCCTCAGTGGCATGAGAGGAAAAGAGAGGGTCTATATCTGAAGTGGTTTTGAAGGTAGTCAACATTCAAAGACAGAGGTACAGCTAGATGTGAGGAAGAGGAATTGCCACCTGGGATGCAAGAAAATACAGGTGCTGGTTTTTACACCTTCCCCTGTATAACCCAAGTGTATGTGTGTGCATGAGAAAGTCATACGGTGTCTGGGGAAGGGAAAGAAGATTCTATCCCTGACAGAGGAAACTTTTACAGTCTGTCCAGTGGAACCAGTGGAGGTAAGGGCAGCCAGAGGAGGTGGTGCCAGGGGTGAGTTCAGACATCACTGGGAGAAAAGACCAGTGGAGCAAGACCAAAGTCGTGGTAGGGACCACAATAGTTTTAAAGGATTCTTATTGAGTTAATCCGAGTTGAAAGTAAAATGGCCACGAGTGCACCAAACCATTGGCAGTTTTATGTTATGTGAACACTGGTTATCAGCAGTAATAGTCACATATTCCTCTTATCAAGTGCCTTGGAGTTATGAATGACACCAGCAGACACAGAAATACCAAAGTATCTCTGACCTTGCTGCTCACTGTGGATGCCTGCCACAGTCCTTATCACACACCAAGCACCTCCCAGGCACAAAGGGCAGACACACAAGCCCTCCATCTAGCTTCATATCTCAAGCATCATGTTGCTCCATTCACTAAAGCAAAATCAAGGCAGGATAACATTATCTGGACTTCCATTATTGGCAGCATTGATCAGGAAGATATTCAGTGTGGTTCATTCTGTTCTGCTCTTGACTTGGCAAAAGTAGTTAGCAGGCACTTTTGAGAACCCAGGGTGTTGCGTTCTAACAAAAAATCCTGTCTCCTATTACTACTTAAGACAAAGATGTGATATTAGAATGTGTTCTTAGACAGTTTATGCAATGAAAAATCTTTGAAGGTTTCTATAAATGTGCAGAAAAACCCACTACTCTGTAATACCAGTTACAAATTGTACATTATGTAAAAATATCATATATTTTTACATAGACATAGTAAATTAGGTGTTGGGTGGCCTTTGTCAGCAAATCAACTATTTCTTAAAATGTTCATCTAAATTTAGTGTGATGAGGCTTAGTTCAGTGCTCATCAATGCAGTGGGCAATTTTGAAGGTTTTAAGTTGTGACAAGCCAAGGACAAAAATCTTGATACCAAAAATTTAGCACTGTTTCAGAATATGAAACATTTCCTCATTCTGATTTGTTAACTAAACCTTCCTTATTTACTCTTATTGTTTCTAATAAGTTACCCAATATAGGAATTATTTTGAACTGGTGGATCAAATGCAAAACAACCTAATGTGGGATCACTCAGTTGCTGGAGTTTTTTTGGTGTAATACAGTTTACGTAGTCCAGACCAAGATAACTCTGCATCAGCTGGAGGGGGAACACAGAACAGGAAGTGGAGAAAAGGGCTTTCTCTCATTAGCTGAATTCCAGCTGCCATGGAAATCCTCCTGGGCCCAGAGAATCTAATGTACGTTAAAGACGGAAGAACCGCTCTGTCTCTTTATTGAGCTGTGCCAAACAGAGACAGACCAGACTTCAGGATCTGATTGTATGGTAGGAGTGAAAGAGTTGCAGCAGGGAAAAATACGACACAGAATATAGGTTAGAAAGAAATAACCCTAGTTTGAAAACCAGCATCTTCTGGTATGAAGTCAATCACTAATAGATTGCCTTTTATTGGCAATATGGACAACAGATAAAGATATGCATTTCAAAATAGGACAAGCAGCTAGACTGCTGCACTTTGAGAGAAAAATGTAATATTCACACCTAGACTATTGACACTGAAATTCATTTCTAATGGTTTTTATAGTCCCTCCCTTGGCAGTTTTAAATTGGCACCTGCAGGAAGAGCAGAATGTCCAGAATACAAAATATTTCTTAACAACCTCATATAACACTAGAATACTTAACTCAAGGCAACACTGGCCTGTAAAAATAACCTCCCAAAAACTGGCACAAAATATGAGGTTGTAAGATGAAGAAAAATTTATGAGAAGACAGTATAAATAAAGGAAAAATTCTGAAATACCCCGAATATGAAAAACTCTTCTCAAGATGTGAAAGTTATCATGCAATGCAAATGTTACAGTTAATATTTGTGGCTGTAAGACTGTACAGAGCTCGATGTCACAAAGCACCACTTAACTGCTTTTATCAACACTGCTGCAGTGAATGCTATGAAGACGAACTGACTACCCTGGCAGAATGTCTGAGTCATGGCATCTAAATGCACACACAAGTTCTAACAGAAGTTTAAAACTAGGCCCAGCAATGTCAGACATCCTTACATGTACACATACACACTGAAAGCCACAGTGCACAAAGGTGTCCTTGAGGTTGATCGTTGGGGAATTCATTGCCTTTCAAGACTCAGCCTTTTGGCAGGGTATCAGTAAAACAGGCAGAGGTGACAAAGATCAGGGCATCCTTCCGTCCTCTTGGTGGAATACCCTTGGAAGACCATTCACCCTTTACAGAATCACTCAAAGTGCTCTGATCTCACTTGGGACTGCACCAGCTGCAGGCAAGTGAAAAGGGAAGGTATCTTCTGGACAGGTTCTTTCTCCATTTATGCAACCTATGTAATCCTCAGCTCAAACAGACAGAAAGTGGTTAAAGAACAATCCATCTGCACTTGCCTTAAGGACTACAGTGACTAGACTTTTTGATTAAGGCTTTTTAATCAAAAGAATAATATCTGCTGGATTTCATTTTACTACATCTGCTATGAGGCAGATACTTGATCTGCCAGGCTGAACAAGCTGGTGCACAGTCATGTGTAATAAATTAGTGATCAGAAGACTCTGATAGTCTATCCTAAAATTCTACGGAAGTATAGTAAGCTAAAGAGACTAACAAAGAAGGATGCTATAAGGGTTCACAGTTTCTAAAACATCTGTTCTCTAGTATACATAAATGCTGAATTAAATGGAAATCATAATTAGTTTACCACTGCTTCTCCATTTGATTTCCTAGGGTTTTACAAATAGTTGCTACATTAGTGATAATTATTCTTCACTACTCTTAGAAGTAGTAGATAATAGTTAAATTACTACATTTAAAAAAAATATTCCAGTCTTAAGAAGCCTCCATGAAGAGTGATAAAGTAAGAAGATAAGAATTGCCTTTTGTATCTGCAACCACTATCAGCATAGAAAAAAAGAGTAACTTTATTCCATTGCATTTTGTACCAACTGCTTAATTAGTGACCAATTGCTGAAGTCAGTCATGCAGTGAGTCAAGACAAACAAATAAAGATTCAGGCAAATAGCAGAAGTTATAACACACATGCCTTCATCAGTCAAACATTGAACAGTATCTGTCAAAACCAGTATTGTTTGCCTGTTTCAGGAAGATATATACAAACATATGATCACACAGATTTGAGGGAAAGTCATCTGCCACAATTTCACTCCAAACAAGTTAAAACCTAAACTGATAAATTGTGACTTGAAGCAAGCAGGCACCTACTCAAATCCCCATTATCTGCATGTTAGCTGAGATCATCAAACCATGCAAATCCTTTCTTTTGAAATAAAAGCCCCTAAACCACTGGTTTAGCAAAAAAAGAAAGTGTAACACTCACAATTAAGCCACTCTGTTCTAAAACAGTTTTTGTTCAACCTGCATACAACAGGTTAGACATATCATGTGCCACGCACAAGTGTGCCAGAAATGAGAAACGCTAAGCAGTGTCGAGACTGTGCCATGTCCAGGAAGAATTATAGAGAGATTGACTCCGTGTCACACTTTCCAAAAAAGAAGAAGTGCTGGTGTTTTAACATTTTTTCAAAATCTCATCTGGGACAAGGCATTAACACGAAAAACTGGAATATTTCTGAGTAATTTTTAATTCCCCATATTTCTTGTTCTCAGAAAACATTTGATATTTCAGTGTTCTGCTGTATTTCGCTGGAGTGACACTACACAGTTTTGGTCATACAGAGGTAAAAAAAATTAGCTCAGGTATCTCTTTAAAAATCCCACGAAGCCAACTGCCACTGAAGGGACAACCAACCAATATTTTGCTGACTTCAAATCAGGTATTTCAGCTAAGATCAGTGGAGCCAAAGTTGTCTAAAAGTTCAAGTCAGACTGAAATACTGTTATTTCATTTTTCTAGTCATAAAAGTTTGCCAGCAGTCTGCACTATCTCATGAAACCTAATTTAATAAGAATATTACTTTTTGCAGTTGAAATTCCTGAGAATATTGTTGTAGGGAATTCTCGCTCTTCTTTCCAGTGTCCTGGCTACCCATGCCAGCCCCCTGCCCCTATGGAAAAAGGGCCTCTGTGAAACAGGCTGCCTGTTGGAACAGGAGGTACAAAAGTTACCTGTCTGCTCTGCAGCAATGGGGTTACATGGAAAACTTGTGAAGTGACGTGACTCAGAATCGTATCTTAAACACTGGGAACATGAACTGCAGCCTGAAAATTACTTGTGCCTGGGGGCAAGGTGTTTCATCTCCTTCATTGGAATTCTCAGGCTGTGTATTCAAGCTGCCTTTATACTGCTGAGGATAATAAAGGAGAAAATAAATCTATAAATGATAAAACATCTTTGAACATTACTGTAATCAAGACAGCCCAGGCTCTGCCATAAGCAGAAATGAAAGACACAAAAAGACTAATCTTTGTAGATGTAAATACAAGTTTCTGGACTATATCTAAGTATTTAGAATGCAAAAGTTAGTATTAACCAGAGAACACAACAAACAGACTACTGAAATTATTTCTAGAAAAGTGTGTGTGTCTGTGTGTGTGTGTGTGTGTGTGTGTGTGTGTGTAGACATCCATGAATGTGTAGAGAAACATATTCAAATTCTTCAAGAAAAATTTAAGGTATATGCTTCGACTTCCTCAGTGAAAAAGAACTGAGTCTTAAGGTGCTGTCCCCTACAACTGAACAAAATATTTCCCTACTCAGGATACCAGTGGGTAGCAGTGCTGGTGGTGAGATGAGGTTGTAGGGGGTGGGCTGGGGAATGACAACAAAAACTTTAACCCAAATCCCAAATCCTTAAACTCTGGCCAAGAAAACCGCTTTATATAACTGAGAATTTGCTAACATATGTGACTCATGATTTGACTCATAAGCTTCTGAAGTTCACTGGGATTGCCATCAAGGTCAGATTACCTACGAAATATCAGATTACTGCACCTTCCTATTGCTTCAGAGAAGCTCTTGGTACTGACCATGTAACATATTTATGTGGGAAGGTTAACAGCAAAACCATCACATTCCTCTAATTTCAAATGAGAAAAACAGGCAAAGAATTCAGAAGAAAATCAAAAGGACCTTATAAGAGAATTTTAAAATAAGCAATTCAACGATGTGGGCAGATATTGTGAAGCATGAGTCACAGAAGTTAAGTTGAAGACAGTTTCAGAAAGTCTTTGCTTATCACATTAATGTGTTTTCTCACCAGCAGCATTGCTTAAAACCAGCTAAGGAGGGTTTTGAAATGGTGTGTTTATAAATAGGCTCACTGGGATTACTCTGGGAGGACTGGTCCGGTTGGGTCTCATGCTTCTATCTGCATCAAGTAGCCCTTTATTAACTTTTAAACCATTTTCAGGTGACTTTTATGAGTCCCTGTACCTCATTCCTTTTAATTACAGGAATATACAGTGTAGGTTTACCAGTCTCCAAAAGAATTTTTACTTTCTTTTGCTCACATTTCCAGATGTGTCACCTATTCAGTCCTCCCATTTTGTTAAATGGCACTGGCAATGAATGACAATGACTGCAAAGATAATGTACTTCTCCAGGTTCCAAGCAAATCACTTTTATAATCCAAACCTCAGATTCTCATTTTATAAGATGCCCTTAAAAAAACCCCTAAAATAAAAAAAAGCAGACTGGTCCATGAAAACTGTGTTTTCATAGTTGGTGATAAACATTTTCCTGAAGATACTAAAAAAAACCTGAAGTAACCCAGAAAATCTGATTCAGGTAAGACTTGTGAAAAGGGAAGGCCAGGACAGAAATAAAATACTCACTATTAGGCATTAATTTTCGCATCTCTTGTTTTCAGAGATTATTATTAGTTTGCATTTAACACTTCAATGCTGGAATTGGCAGATATTGCCCAGAGTGTCTTATTTCATAATGCTTATTTACAGGGAGACTCAACCATTATAACCCCTGCCTGCAACACATTCTTCAACATTATTATTTTACACAAAGAGCGGGGGAAAAAACCCACAGAAGTTGCTGCTACTGCACATCAGCCCACTGATGAAGGTTAATGCATGCCTTCTAAACTATTTCATGCAGATTTTGATCCCTAGGGCCACACTGTCACATATGCTCATACTCTCTCCTTCTTGTTCAGACATCTCCCTTAGCTGTAATTTTGCTGTAATTCAGCTGTAATTCACTATGAAACTGCAATGATATGCAAAGGTCTTAACACCCATTTCATAAAGAATTTTCCACATCTCTTGGGCACAAAGAAGGTCCTTTATGTCAATGGCAATGCACAGTGATGTCCTGAATATCCTGTCATCTTCAGCAATCCAAGCTTTTGGTGGTCTCAGTTTCTCATCTACCACCTGAAATTAACAACAAATAACTTGGTACTATATGATGCTGCAGAGCAAAACGAGACAGGAAGACCCCTCAGAGAAGTTAGGCTGAGTTGTGCAGCTACATTGCTCAATTACCCAATCACTTGGCAACAACAGATTTTGCTTTCCTTCTTCTGCATGTCTATTCAGAGTGGAAGCACATATTCATGGTGTATTGCACTTCACACTGAAGCGAGAGAGAAAAAAAGAATCGTACTAAGGATTCAAAAATGAAATACTCTTGTGATTTAAACAAAATTTCCATATTTCTTTTATCACAGGAACTCGTAATTCACTGGGACTACTTGCTTCTCTAAGTATTTAATTGAGTGGAAAAAGGTAGTACACCACAAAAGAGGACGAAGCACAGAGTCCTTTCAGAAAAGGTGATAACACTTCAGAAGGGGATCTCTCCAGGCCATCCCAGCACCCTTAGCCCTAAAGGCTGTGGGGCACAGAAATAACTCCACAGAAAAATTCAGCTGCCATATCCTCATATCAGACCTTAAAAGTGTAAAGCTCCAACCACCTGCAGCTTCGAAGCTGAAAAAGAAGGGAGAGCATTTGAAATGCAAAGTCTAAAACAAGACAAGCTGTCTCTACAGTCACAAAGATCATTATTGTTACAGCTTCATGTGATTTGAAATGCTGCAAATAAAGTAAATGGCACAACTCAGTCTTTTTAGACTGATAACTGCTGCAAGGAGGGGATCTGTACTTACATTATTTTGGGTGTCTTCCTGTGAGCTGTCATGTTCAATCCTTTTGGGAAACTTTTCCCTTTATGTGGGCTCTGTTTGGCCACCAGAAACCACTAAAGCCTTCAGGACACTTAACTGAGGGTGGTTATTATGGGCATGCTGTAGGTGAGCAGTGATGTGTGTCTACCACCCTGCTCCCTCCAGTGACTTCTTGAACCCATTAATCTTTTGTTTTTGATAAATCAAACTGATATAAAAAAATAAAGTAGAAGGGCAAGGAGAAATCAGACAGGTGATCTTGGATCTCAAGCATTTTTATGCATTTATCTTTCTGTGTGGCTGTTTCCAAGAACTAATATCATCAGCTTTTTACCAATATTAGCAGGGTATTTGATGCACATTTCATGGAGATGTTGCAGCGTCTCAAACAGGTGATGAAGGGTTGCTATGGTTACTATATTCTCTTAAGATGAATACTTAATAGGTTCACAAAATACATATCCTAACTTGTTATTTAAAATATTAGTTGCCTAACAGGTATTTGCTTATGCACCCCTTTCAGTTTTTCATGGGCTTTCCACTCCTTTATCTATCAAATATAGTGGATTTTGATACTGTTTAGAGAAAGGAGAGGTCACTAACCACTTTCCTTCTTCAGAAAAAGGGACAAGCTAGGTAACTCATTATCTAGCATGCTTATAATTAAGTCCAAAAATAACTGCTCCACTGTACCAGAATTGTGTGAACTTTTATTTCAGAGGATTTAATGAGTCATGGAAACATGTCTAAAAGTCTGCACTAAACAAAGAACTAAACATTAGCATGGCAATTGACCATATAGCTTTTAATGGTCTGAACCCTTTGTCTCAAATTAAGACACAGACCAAAGACTGTCCCATCACCAACATTCCATTCAGTGTTTCTTTCAGATGGGTTACTTTTTTGCCAGTGAATTAGAAGGTGACATTTAGCACATCTATTATCAGCTATGCAAATTAGGGGAAAAATGTGTCACACCAAATCTGTTTACTAAGATATTACTTATGGGCAAATGCTTTCATGCACTGCCACTTAGAAGGGCAGGTTGAATGGAGCTGCTGTAAAGGCATAAAATTTCAAATTTTTATACTTGTTTGTACTCCCCACGATGCAATTAAAGGGAAGTTTTACCACATTGACTTATTTTAATTTGACTTGGTTTATTAGGATATATAGAACGTAAATAAACATAAGGTTTCCTAATTTTCATTATCAAAACACCAATGTTTTGACATTCTTTGGGTCACTGTGATCATTATACTCCTGCTACCTTATTTTGAAAATTTCCATTGACATCTTAGTCACAGGGTGGAGGCCTGCTATTATGAAACTCATTTATTTTCAAAGTGGCCCAATTTTTACTCAGGTGAATATGAGTAGAATTACATCCATATGCAAATGATAACCTGACTGTGGTCAGAGAAAATAAAAAGAATCCTCCAAGCTTGGCTAATAAGTTAGTTGGATATATTTGAACACCTGTTACTATAATAGTGTTAGTAATCGGTTCAGTTTGGAGTAGGATTCAGCAAGGGCAAATGTGCTTGCAACTTCCATATCTGCTTTCACAGCTTGTAACCAAAGAGATTCCTGGGAAATGAATTAATATTTTGCAGTCTGAGGCAGAAAATTTTTATAGCAGGGCTGAGCAACAGGGTAGAAATTAATGGAAGATAATATATTGAGCAGATCTAAGTACTAAATAGACATTTTTCTTATGTATTTTGAAGTGCAGAATGCTGCATATTTCTACAACGAAAAATGGACATAACATTTTGTTCTTGCAAGGTGTTACCATGTTAACAACTGGAGAACCTTCTGTTAAAACTATTAATATGTGGCTTATCACTTCATAAAAGCTTGAAATCACAATGCAACAACAATAAGCACATGTGGTACATATGAAGCCAATCTGCAAATGCAATAATAAGCATTCAGTAAGAGGTGTTTTTGTACTCTAGTTAGCTGAGGTAAAATCGTCACGCTTGTTCTACAATCACCACTTTTGTTAGCAACAAAATAAACCCATCCATACTCTCTCTGCATTTGGGCTCCTTTCTGAAGTGCAAGAAAGGCTTTTGTTGCCTCCTTGTTCTTCAATACGCATCAAATCTGACTTGGGATGTTTGAAGGTGATGGTGAAGTCATCTGTCAGAAGGCTTAGCAATTTTAAGGAAATCTGTTCCCAAACCTGCAGCTGACCCTCTGTTTACCAAGACAGACATCATCTATCATAATGAATCTGTCACTGGTGTCAATATTCGGGCAGTTGTGGCACTTACAGGATAAGTGCAGGAATAGGCATGAAAAAGTGGATGGAGTGACAAATTATGAGACTGAGAGGTGGGAAGAGGAAGAACTACAAGCATTCCATGTAAATAACAGAATCATTAAAGTTGGAAAATACCTTTAAGATCTAGTCCAGCTTTTAACACAGCGCTGCCAAGTCCACCACTAAACCATGTCCCTGTGTACAGTAGGCATCTACGTGCACTTTAGATACCCCCAGGGATGGTGGTGGAGTCACCACCATCCTTGTCCCAGCGCTTGAGAACCTACACATCTATGCTCAAATGGAATAACGGGCTCACGAATACCAAACTCGTGCATAGGGCAGGGAGCCCGAGGCGCGGCGGGGCAGCCCCGGCGGCCGCCGCTCCGCTCGCCGCCCGACCGGCTGAGCGCAGCCTGCCCCGCTCCAGCGTCCAGCGCCGCAGAAGGGAGCAGGAACCGCTCTGCGACGCAGCCGTGACACCAGTTTCTTGTAGAAACTGCACAAACTTTCTATTTGCAGGGAAAATCTGAACAGTTTTTAGTTACTTCTCAGCTGAGCTTCAGATCTAAACTAAGCAACCATAAAATACATTTTTGAAAACCATATACAGCAGGCGATTCTACTGATTCTTGCATCTATAACATAGTAAGATCCACTTCTGCCTAAGATGACATCAACTCCACTTCTAAACTGTTCTAATGCTAAAAGCTGATTTCTCCACACAAAGAGAAGACAGCATGGTTCAAACCAGCAACTACTTTTCACCTAACTTTAATGGCTGTCAAGGAAGCACATATTGCTGCATTCAAGGAGTTGCTATGTTACACTTTATGCTCCAGCACTACTATCACCGTGAAGTCTCTGTGTTATAATTCCTCTATACTCACAGTCTTAAAAGGCCACAAGTGTGCATACTTGAAATTTGTGATACATTTTTTTCCCAGCATATGCCTACCCCCTTGGGACACAAGAGTTTTTGTTAAGGACCAGCTTTCTGCTTGTGAAAATAAAATGAAGTCGCTGAACTCTGACCATTAATTCAGAGTGTGTTCCACACTAGCCTATGGCAACAGAATATCCTGACAGTCAGCATAAGGGGGGTTGAAAACACCAGCAAGTAAACCTTGAGATAATTCAAATTATTCACTCAAAATATATGGATATCAATCCATCTTGCTCTTTTTCTTATTCCTTCTGTCTTTCCTAATTTAACATGTACTTTTTTTTTCTGCTTCAAAAGAGGTGAGCAGCAAACACAAACACTGAATTTTTGTATCAGACAAACAACCAAGTTTTGAATGTCTTGTCCAGACAGGTGAGAAATGTGTTCAATACCAGAGCAACTATTGTATACAATGACTCTGTGGAAAAAATATTATTCCACTAATTATTACATCCTCCAAGATCCATGCCAAAATCAAGTCTACTCATAATGAAGTTAACTTTTATACCTATTTGCACTCAGAGAATTCTGTTGCTCATTTCTTCATAGACATAGAAATAGTAAATATTATGAAATTTTGGCATATATCCCCCTATGTCCACCTTTGTGAATAATCAGTTTCATATTTTTTATGGATGTGAACAGGTTGAGTCCTTACCTCTGTGATCAGAAAACACATAAACCTAAAAGTAGATATCCAAGTTTGACCTCTTGGAGATAGATTTATTGATCTTACCAACCCCCTCCTCCCCACCAGTCAGATGAAGCTTCCTGTCCAAGCTCATCCATTCACAGTATTTCCTCCTAGGAATTCCTCTATCTTAATTCAGTTAACTCTTCCTCTTACTCACACTTCCTTTATTTTAGGGGTAGTGAATGAAACTGCATTTGCCACAATAATTCACCAGAACTTTAGCAGCTTTGGGCAAGAGAGCATCCTGCCACCCCTACGTGTGTCCAAGTGCAGCGGTGCTGACAAATAATTAGCTGATACCATATGGTTCTTCTTTTCAGTCTTGTGAAAAAGACCTCTCAAATGAGAAAAAAAAAATTATTCAATTGAGGTTTTAATATTTCTCTGTATCTCATCAGCCCTGGCATTAATATGATATTGTGGTGATTTAACCTAGGAGTGTGGGAATTGCTGAGGGCTGTGCTTATTTTTCTAACAAAAGTTCAGGCATGCTATTATTAGCAATCTCTGGTATGTCATCAATGTCAAAGGCCAAATACTTTCTTGAAATGTTTAGGAATCAAGTGTGTTCTGAATCTGAGGAGTCTGTTCTCACTCTGCCCGTCACATGCACACACAGCAGCATGCTGCAAAAAGACTCCATCTTGCCAGGATGCCCCTGAACACTCCCAGTGCCTCTGTTTTGATAGTGTTCAGGTTCTCAGCAGGACAAATATTGACTTCAGAGATCAGACTAACCTTGCCAGCCAGTATTTCACAAACACTGGACCTGGGAGCCTGAACTTAACCTATCTGAGAGACCACTTTATACCACATATGGCTCCTTGCATACGTAAGTGTATCTGCCAGTTTAGTACCTCAATAATACTCACCCATCTGCCTTAGCATGTCACCAAGAACACACAAATAAGACACACAGAGGCTATTGACATAAAATTCTTCAAGCAATTGCATCATCAGGTAGATCAAGAAGAGGGTGTTCCAGAGCACCCCCAAGATCTGTCCCAGAGAGCAGCGTAGATCTACCATATCACTCTGAGAGCTGGCTCTTAACAGCTCTGTGCTACTTCACAGACTTTTGGATTAAACTTTCCCTGTCACATTTTATGAACAGAAAGAGGGTGACCAATGTGAAAATCAAACCTGAGAGAAGTAGCCATTCTTTCATTTAAAACTGGCAATAGATTTTTCAACCAAAAATTTTCTTGTCTTTTTCATCTGAGTCATTTATAGAAAATACGAATGACAGTTGGAAGACACTTCATAGAAATCCAAAGATAAGACAGTGAAAAAACAAGCCCAAACCTTTTCTTTCCCAAGAAAAGGGAAAGTAATATAATTATTTCATTAGAAGCAGTGTCCATCTGTTATGCTTTATAAAAAGACTGGCGAACAGCATTAAAAACATCCATTACATGTAATAGAGAAGAGAAAAATATGTTTATTTAGCAAATGTTAATGTTTCTTGTGATAAGCATTGTATGATACTGTTAAAGCTGTTTAAGTTGAAGTTGTTTGAGCGTTACTGTTTAATAGTTTGTAAGTCACTGTTGTATTTGAAATGTTTGCAAGTTCGGGAACCCCTTTCTATCCTTCCTATTGCCCCCCTCTAAGAGGGCGCTGGCGCGGGACCCCCAGAACGTTCCACACAGTGGTTTTATTAAAGCCTAGACACACCCCTAGACACGCGAGCCGATCATGAGCCAAAATTTGGAACTGACCAACCGCAAGAAGGATTGAAAAACCCACCAATCGGGCCTCGCCTTGGACCCCATAAAAATCGGGGTAGAGGCCAGGTTGGAGTCTCCAACGGAGCAGTCCTGCGAGGAAGAAGAGCCTGCTCCGAGGATCCGATCGCCGGAGCAGCGCCCCTGCTCCTCTGCGCGGCTGGGGAGACTGCGCTGTGAGCCACCTACCCTGCGAGCCGCCCCATCCCAGATTGTCCTTCCCAAATAAAGCTGAGTCACTGCGAGAACTGGTCTCTCCATTCATTTTTCACAACCCTGAAAAATGTTTGATTGGAGTCTGGAATTTATCATCATTTGCTAGAGCTCAGGCTAGAAGCCTAGCATCATCAACACATATCATCAACAGGCATTAGCAAACAGTTTCATCTCCATGTGAAAAAACAGTGATTAAGCTCTTCCAACCACGTTATTAGGTGTATCATCCTCCACAAAACCTAACATATGCTTTTTTACATCCCCTTCCGAGAAATATCTCTCCAATCTCTTAGTAATTTTTTTCCTGTGTAGTATAAAGACTTAAACCCAGACTTTAGGAAAAAAAAGACAGGAGTTTTTTCTAGCAGAAGCCAGAGTCTTTAAACCCTCACATAAAAATTGTATGCAAGAAGAAAGAGTAATGTGATTATGCATCAGAAGAAAACGGAAAGGATTTGTTAATTAAAAAAGGCAATGTTAAGAAGCATGTAGTGTAAGTGCAAAACTGAAAGTAAGCCATGATTTCTATTTTGATCGCTTGCTTCTCAACAAATACATAAATACTTAAAAAAAAACCCCACGAGAGTGGAGCTTGCCTGCTGCTGCTGTGGCTGCCAGATATCATCATAGATATTCTAATGGGAGAAGAGAGAATGATGCTAAATTGTAAACTAAGGTTTTCTGTGAAAACCTTCAATTTCAAGGAAATACACTTCTTTCTTCACACCCTCCATAAGAACAGCTACATTTCAGGACTGTTTCCTTTGCAGGGACCCTCAATGTAGCCCAAATTGTTTTCTTCTGGTTTTGGTGCTGTTTTGCTACAACATTAGTTAAAGAAAACAATGGCTTTTGTGGTGGGAAAAGGAGGCGTCAGGGGAAGAATAGACACACCTTTGTTAAAATGTGTATACATATATACTCAAAAAGCTCCATTTGAATCAAAGAGTAATGTCCACTTGCTAGTTCATGCATAATGCAGTATTTCCCCAAAAGCAGAAATCTGTGGGAGAAGAAAAGCAGAGCTATAGCAGGGGTATATATAATGGGGAAAACTTGCCCACATGTGTTTCATTCTATACTTGCACAAGCAAAATAGAATTTTATTTTGCATGTAATAGGTAAAAGGCCAAGCTCTTCCATTTGACTTAATTTGAAATCATGGGGATTTAACAATTTTTAGGACAAAATTCTCCCAGTAGCAATCTAGCTGTTCATGGGTTGGTTTATAACACCTCCAGAGTTTTACCACACCACACTTTGAGGCGAGTTTGTCCTGCGCAGGTCCTGACTGTGAGAGGTCCTTGCTGAGGAATCAGGCCAGGAACTGCAGAACCCTACACACATGGCTGAGAAGACCAGGTAAGTTTTATGATCACTCTCTTTGGATCACATTACTGCTTTCTGATGGCTTCTGAATTTCCTGTTACTCATTGCACATTTGGGATTTATACCTACCTGTCTTGAAACACGTTAAAAAGACCATAAGGTTTTATTTCCTCCCAGACTTAGCAATAATTAAACATAGCAGGCTTTAATATTTTAATCCATTGCAAGAGAATGAGGACACACTGGGGGCCATGGGGAGGGGCATGTGCTTTGTGAATAAAAAGAGCACATGGAAATGCTTTTATCCCATTAGCACAGGCACAGAGGTTGCTCCAACACAGCTGCAGCTATTGGAGAAGAGTGTGCAGGCTGAGATGAGCTGATGGTTGGGTCCATATGGGACAAGGGTCCTGCTCTTTTTTCAAGGAAGGTCACCAAGGAAGAACAAGCTGCTCACTGTATTGTTCCTCCATCACTATTCTCGAATTTTCCAGGAATTTAATGCCAAGCAGCCACTCATAACCAATTCTGGCCCCATCTGTGCCCATGAGTCATTAAGTTTTGCACAGTATCTCACATCTTGTTACCATTTTACATGCCACAACCATCGAATTAACCCCATGCAATGCTTGAGCGAGCAGCTATAACAATATAGGAATCTGGAGCACAAACAACAACCCCCAACACACACAGCATTGGAGCAGTACTGTCTCCTGTCACTGGGACTATATATATTCTTGGTCATCTGTCTCAGAGAACATTCAAGGGCCACTATAACTGGGATGTTACTCTATGGGATAATGAGGCATTGCCATTCCTTACAGTTCTGTCACAAGGCTTAGGCTATTTGATCTTTTCTGTGAAGCCTCAGCTCCAGATACCAAGTCATTATGTGAGAACTGAAGATTTATTTTCTCTTTTAAACGGGATTTAGCCTTTAGACTGTTACAGAGGGAAAGCTGACAGTCTGACCTGAATATAACCCCTACAATTTGAAAGCCAGAGGCTAGAAAAAAGGAATGCAGAATTGTCTTTAACATGTTATGATTTTAAACTTAAAATAGTATAATTGTGAAAGAGGTGGAGTCTGGCAGGAGTTTAATGCTTTTTGAAAGCTAGTTCTCCTGTACAGGTAAGAAAAGACCTCATTTTGTGCTCATGCCAGCCTAGGCAGAGAGCTCCTGGAAGGAAAAAATATGTCTTGTGATAGCCAGAAGGGCTGCTGCAAACTTCCCTCCTCTGCAGAGCAGATGCAGAGGAGGTTGTGCAAAGCATGCTAACTTTCAGGTTAAATACCTGTTGCTTTAAACAGCCTACTGACTCCATGGCATTCATAGGTTTTAGCTCAGATTTTACAACCTCTTTCAGTGGAAGGGACTACACGAATCTTTGTTTCTGAAGACAACCCACAAACTATCCTGTTTCCCACACCTGTTTGCTGTTTGGAAGGGCAGATACCAAAAAGACATTAACCACACTGACCCTGAATACATTGCCTTTTGGAAAAAGCAGTTAATTGTACAGTCAGTATTATCAGCATTTTAAGACATTCATTACCTGCCCTGCTGACTTACCCTGTAGCCCATCACTGACAAACATTTCTGTGTAACCGTATGTGTGCATACAGTTCTGGGGGTTACATTTTTCTTTTTATATGCCAGTATTACACAGAGCACATGAACCACAACATCCAGCTCTAGGCACACAAGGGAAGCAGTGAGATGGTAGAGGCCTTGCTGCCTGGTTTGCCAGGAGGTGATGGGTGCCAGTGGCTGCCCCACAGGAGCAAAGAAGGGCAGCTATGCCCAGGGAAAGCTGCTCCTTCCCAGCTGGATCCCACACCTCAGCCCTTCGTGCCACTTCACTCAGCAGCTGGAGCAGACAACAAGTACCTTTTCCCAGAGGTCTTGCCTTGACCTCATTTCCAGCTTTTCTTTTCCTCCCAATGCTCCCCCTTGGAGCAGCATCCTAGCCCCACTCCACTTAGTCCTTCACGAGATGGCTTTTGCCTGTGACTTCTGGCATGAACTGAAAAGTAAGGCAATTGTTCCCTTAACTCTAGTTAAAACATTATAGTTTAGAAACCTCTGGGCTTCTTATCATACCTTTTCATTTTATTTTTATTTTAGCTCCCACTGCAACACCAAAGTGCAAAGTTACAGATTAATAGGGAGTCTTGGGTGAGTTAATGAGGCGAAATGGGCCTCAGTCACCACATGGTTAAAAAACCTGAGTCCTGTGGCAGCAGAATTGATAGCCTTCACCCCCACCTGAAAAAGGGTAACAAGCAGGAAGGATATGTTAACAGAGATACATAGATATGTATAAAAATAAACAAATACGTAAATAAAGCAGTTCAACTAAGCAATTAAAGTAGAGCTGTTTAAAAATCAGATATAAGAGTTGTAAATGTAGTGCATGTATATCTGTATGGATGCTTGTAGGTATGTAATCTTATTATTATGATAATTACTTAAGAATATCTCCCATAATCCTGTGTACTGTAAGGCAGAAAACAAACAGCAAGAAAACCCTTGACTGCATCCAAGCTATTCCACCCAGACTACAAAAGTAGTAATTTCCTGGCACTGCCCCAAATCAAATCCTACCACTTCAAATGCAGTAGCAGACAGATACACAGGATGCTTCTTATTTTTATAGTGAAAATACTGATTATGTAATTCCAGAAGCATTCTATTAAATGCTTTAACAAATTAAACAATTAAGCAAATATAATCACATATATCCAACTTTGATGTCAGTAAAATGAAGAGAGACTTGTAAACATGAGAACTATGCAGTCACTGCAAGAAAGCTTACTCCAAAAGTGATTTAGAGGGGAAATTACAGGCACATGCAACTATCATATTGCATCAGAAACAGATAATGAGAACCCACAAATTCTAAAAATTATCCAGTTGGTGGAGTCAGAAATTTCAGGCTAAATACATTATCTCCAGGCAATGACTGACCTTTTTGCCTTAAAAATGATATTCTTTGGGCTCAAGAGGCTTATCAACCCTTGCATCCTTTCACCTACCCCAAATCTCACCACGAGCTTTACAGAGGAACCTGCTTGCTCAGCATTTCCCCTGTGTTTGGGTTCTCATGGCAGGTCTTCATTGCTCCGTGGAGCTTGATCGACATACCTTGCTCTTCAAGTTATTGGGCACTTGGGGTAGCACAGTGAAGGTTTACCCAGGTCATGGCAGGAAACTACATAGAAGGAGTCCAATATATTGGAAACACACACAAGACGGTGCCATGCTCAATGTGACAATATTGGCTCTGAATTCACACCCACCTCAAGATTTGTCAGCTCGGGTCGGGCACACCCCCGAGTCCTGAGTGCACAGAGACAGAGCCAACTCAGATGTCTCTGCTCCGGCAGCACAGGTGCCTAAAGAAGGTTCTAGAAACCTGCCCACCCTGCTTAGCTGCTTAGGAGGGTTTTCTCTCCAAATGACTGCACATACCCTAGTACATAGCTCTGTGTATGATATCAGCACAACTAGACTAAAGCGTTTCACACCGTAAGGCTAAAGATGAGAAGACATTTATTTTTTCAAAACTAACACCCAGGTCTTGCTGAATGCTCAGAAGACAAGGCCTAAGGCAAAAACAGATGTCAATAGTTTTAAGAACGTGCATTAAAAAAATCTCAAAGTTTTGGTGTCGTCTCTTTTGGATGTAAGAGACAGGGAGGAAGAGGAAGCAGAAAAAAATAATATCAGTACTTCTGGTCACTATTGCTTTTTTTAGCAAATTAAACTCTACTTTTTGAAATGCTTTGTGATCTCCTGCTGAGCACCTAATATCTTCTCAGCCTTCCTTCACGCTCTCTGTGCTACCAGTATCTCATTTACGTCCTTGTAAGGGGCTCTGAGCTGTAACAAGTATGAAAGGTGCTATACAAAGAATTATTCTATTCTCTCATATCCTAGTTAACTTTCAAAACCAAAATACTGCACTTGGATGCACACATGCAGCTTTGGCTGTAGCCATTGGGAGTTTTCTGCCTATATCTGCAGGGATAACATGGACCTTTATGCTTTCAAACTGCTTAGATACTGGGGTGAGGAGGATGGGGGTGGAGTCTTTTCCCCTTGGAGTAATCCTTAAAATTGCCTGCATCATACTGCATCCATTTGAAACCCCTAAATATTCATATCTGCAGCAGTCCTGTGGGTCAACTGCCATGGAAAAAAAATTTCCCTGGACAAAAAGGTCTTAAAATTTTTTATTACAGAAATATACTTTTCAAGCCTTAAAACAGATTAAACATATGAGAATTCCTAGAAGTCTATATTGTTCCCCTCAGGGATGCTAGACTTTATTTACAAAGATTATATATTGCGGTAGCAAGGAGTTTTCATGGATGAAAACTGCTCAGGGTATTATGATGGATAGGTGGATGGCAGTGAATGGGAAAAAAAGCACAAAGAAGCTCCACCTGGCTGAATGGCATTAAAATTCCCCATGGGAGTCATATGAGGATGCAAGGTTTTTCTCTACTGTTTGCTCTAGCAATGACATACATACACACATACAGAAATGAAATCACCCACAGCACTCAATAATTTATTTGCTTCATCCTGGCAATGAATGTGCTAGAATAATAAACCACCACATGGGTGATAGTACAGTCACTGCAAGTGATTCCACACTACTGTAGCTTTGCAATAAGATAGCTTAATCTTTGTTTTTTTTGAAAGACCGAAAGCAATGGAGACACATAGAATCATATTTTCTGTTGTTTGCTTTTCCCAGTACTAAAAAGGGTCAACGAATACCTTTTCTTAACAGCTACACTCTCAAGGGCAGAAGTAAATCTAGCAGAACAAGGACTCCTAATTCTAAAGATGCTAATGGAAAATACTCACATGTGTGTAAATAATTAATTGCTTTCTTGTTAACAAGTCCAGGTTGTTCATTCTTTGTTAGTGACCTCAAGGGTTGTTTCTTCTATGAGAAATAGAAATATTTAGGATTCTATCTTCCTAGTCCATGACTAATTTATAGGCTCTTGTGGCGTCAGGTGCAAGGATTCAAGATTCAATTTGTCACCCCAGGCAATACCCACTTTAAAAGATGGTGCAGGTATTCTGCAGAAACAAATGAAGGAAAACATTAATGGTGTAAAACCAACAGCAGTATCCCCTGTGGAGGTCATATCTTTCAAATTCATAGAGACACATCAAGATATTGAAAGTTTTTTGTACTCGTCTGGAAAGACCATAAAGCCCTCTAATGATCTCCTACAGAAAAAAAAAATAGAGAGAATTAACAGCACATTTTTCACACTGAACAGAATCAGCTACAGCTGGTTGGGGTTTTTTGGCCTGTTTTTTCCCAGCTTTTTTTTTTTTTAATTTTTTTGGTTGCTTTTTTTGTTTTGTTTGTTTTGTTTTGTTTTTTCTTTTTTCTTTTAATTTTTTTTTCAATTTGACCTAGCATTTCCAAGCCTATAGCTCTATACAACGACAAAAATATCAAAATGACATGACAGAAAACATCAGACATCTAACAAAATAAAATTATTTTTCCCATTTTCCACTTTTTCCAGCTAGATCACCAGTCACATAAATATTTACTTTCTCTGTATATGCAGCTCAATGGCTGCATTGTTAATGACTGCAATTATAGTAAAACAAACGTGTCTTGTTAATAAGTCCCCACCTGCTTCCCCAATGTGTCTCTCTGGGACTGGTTCTGGGAAAACTTCTTCTGATGGGGGAGAGAGGAGCATATGTGAAAGATGTCCTGACCTCTCATCCTGAACACCAGGGACCTACTTGGCTCAGAAATTCCAGAATCAGATCAAAACACTGAACCTCTGCCTTTGTTTTCCTTTCCGTAAAATGGAAGCACTTTGTACAGATTTACTTATGCTGAAAAATGCTGTGCAAATACAAGTTAATTATAGTGTAACTACTTGAATACTTCCAGGAGGATAACTGATTATGGGGATTTAACAACATGATGAATTCTGCATATGAGACATAACATTTTTATCTCTTTTCCTCATTGAAATTCATTATAAGCACTTACATGGATAACCATACTACTGTAGAAAACTGTTTCTCACTCTTAGGACTTGGAAACTCAGTATCTTAAGAAAATGCTGCTCACATGGCCTCACAACATTTTATTATTTTGCTTTGCTTCTTGAATTCACTTGAATTCGGTATTTAATCTAAGAACTCAAGAAACCCTTAGAAAATAATGTTCTAAGACTGTTGAAAATAGGTGATACAACTTTCCAGAGAAAAACAGGTTACACATTAATATACACTTTTTACTGTTAACTGTTAATTTTGAAGAGTGATTAAGTATTTTAGATGTGTCTCCTCCTTAAGAAACATTTGCTGTCTATGTGTGTAGGCATGGCATTTTATGTTCTTTAAATGTCAAGATACTTCTGCAGACTTTAACATTATAATGGCACCAAATTTAAGTCATTAAAGGAGAGATTTATCTCATGTTTTAAATATTAAAGTTAGAGGTTAAATCTAAGTACGTGAGCTTCTGCTATAACACAGAAAGACACAAACCTCCAGAAGGCACATATGAAAAGACTTATCCTTTAAAATTAACAATGAAACAATCTGTCATTTTGATTCAGGGAAGTTAGCGAAGATAAATCTCCATTTTTAATTAGTTATCCAGGATGGATATCAAAAGCAAAAGTAACAAGCAATAATATAAAAAATATTAGTAATATGAATCTAACAAAAGATGAAACAGAGACCAAGCACAGTTTCCTCTGCTGATGTTCAAGAGGAGGTAAGGCTGGAGATATAACCATCTGTTAGAAAAATTTTCCTTCTGGATTTAGAGGGAACAGTTTCCAGTGCTACGGTCCATAGCTAAAAAAAACATCCACACTCCAGATACAAAAATCTATTCAAGAATCAGTGTTTAAAGGTCTCATAAGATGCTTTCTCTTGTATTTTTTGGCATTAAAAACTGAGATTTCTAGCTGTAGTCTTGTTACTCATCCAAACAGCCATTTTCACTTACCACATGTCATCTATGGACTGCAGTAAACTCAGTGGGAGCTCTATCAATATGTGTTCAGGCTTAAAAACATTGTACCCATCAATTTCTTTCTACTTAGGTCAAGAAATGTTGGTAGCATCCACATTAATGCAATATGGCAACTGCAGATAGCTGCTGAATTTTTTCAATGCCTAGCTCCACGAAGATTAAAATTGCTCTTTTTTAGCCTAAGATATTTTAAGTACTATATGTCAAGGCAATTTCTATCACTCCATGTTTCAAGGCATGAAATTTTTATTTTATGATGGCAAACATTAGGACTTCAATTACCTTACAGATTTGCTTTTCACAAAAGGATTCAATACAAATTCTCACCATTCATCTGAAACTTACAGTATATTTAGAAGTGCAATTAAAATGTTTTTATAATTACATACAGAGTTCTTCTTTTGTTTAGTGACCTGAGTTGAAGGGAGCAGGAAGGTTTGTACTACAAATATGAGCATGAAGTGAATATTTAATTCCAAGAAAATAAACCTCTAAGTAAGAGTCCAGACTGTCACCAGAACTCCAGGAGTGGATTGCACATAATGCAGCCTTTGAGAAGATCTAAGAAATAACAAGACATTGGCAGGCAAATAGAAAGGAAGCTTCCTGGATCTTTTCCACTGATAAATTCTCTCCATTTTGGCAAGAGAGATCTGTAATTTGTAAGTGTTTTTGATCTCAGGGAAACTTTCCCGCATTTCTGCAATGAGGGAAGACTTTCTACATGGGAGGCTGTGGTATCAGTCCCTTTGGGTGGAAGGCCAGGATAGAATCCAACACTCATGCAGTGACTGGTACTGGTTTCAAAGATAGTTCTTATCTCTTCTTCTCAGAAACCAAGCAGAAAATCACAATGTTGTGCCTGAAGACAGCAGAAAATACAAGGTCATAAATTGCTCCCTGTTTTGCTCAGATGCCAATTCCACACAATACAACTGATGTTTTTCTCTCTGTCACCACCAGCAGCTCTTACACCAGTTATCATGAAAGCAAGGACAGAAATTACACAGTGTACATGTTATTTGCACTTTTATTCTGCATACTTGTGATAGTGGGAACATATAAGAAGGGAGATAATTTTCTGGTTTCATTCAATAAAATAAATATTTTTCCCACTAAAATCAAACATTTCATAACAAAGTTTTCCTTTTGAAAATAAAAATAAATATGCACCTACCATTTCCATGTACATATTATTGTGTATATTTTGCAGCAGTGAAAGACGTACAGCAAGGAATCAAATGGGGAAAAATTCTAAACATTTCCTTGTCCCACTGGGAGTTAGTCCTCAGACAGGCGAGCTTTTGAAAACAGTATTTGATAGTATTCAAGGAATTTTAAAACATATCTGTATGGAGAAAGTTGATTTTTACTTGTAAAATAAATTAGCTGCAGACTAGTAAGCCCTTAAACAAAATATCAGGAGAGACATTGTTACCAGAGATGAAGTCCTGCCCAGCAGGTTGCTCAACTACAAAGGCATACTTGGATTGTGCTTATCCCAATTCCATGTGGGCTCCTGTGGAGAGATTCCTGGGGCTGTATACATGTGGAACTAATCAATCAGATAAAAACATCCACAGTTCTTAAAAAACATATTCTGTGCTCAATGTTATTTTGGCACAAATGTGTTATTTAATATCATACCTGATCCAGGTTACAAATTGGCTGGGATCTGCCTTCTAATGAAGATGCTCTGCTACCTCAGGTGTTCTACACATGGCCAGTTTTTAACTAACGTCCCTCATTGGAGAAATTATTAAGTTCTTAGCTTTAACAATGCTATGGAAAACAACTATTGAAGAACCTGGACCTGCTTGGCAAAAAATCTCAGGGGTTGGAAGACAGGCACCAATACCTCATGATGTGCTTCTGGCTAATTAAGATGTTGACTGAGCCTATGTTAATCAAGGTCCATCAAGCTATGCTTCATTAATATGTAAATTGGTAAGCCCTTCCACAATTGCCCTACCATCTGAACTCTAGCTATGGGTCCCAAAACAGACAATAACTGGACTTATAATTTATGTTTTCAGTTGCGGAAACCATTTTCTGAATAAAAAAGGATTTTTGAGGTAGAGTGCAAATATATATTGTTTCAGAATACACATGGATACATTAGACAAACATTACAGATACACATAACAATGTGAAAGTTTAAAGATATGTCTGCAAAAGGACTTCATGTGAGTGATACATAACAAAAGGAAAGCATTTCTATCAGATTAATTCCTCAGAGGTGATGGTCTGTACAGATGACGAAGAGAGGTACCTCTAGAAGTCAGTTCCAACCATTTAAGAGAGAAGTTATGCCAAATTAGATTAATAGAATATTATGATAGAAATCTTGAAAAGAACTGTTTGTTCAATCTCTTTTAGTCTGAACACATATTAGCAGCACTTAGAATAACCTTAGGAAAGTGTAATATTCAGATGACCTAAGATATAATGAGCATGTTTTCTATCAACTGGTCCTAGATATCACCAGCTCAGCATCTTACGAAGGCCACATGAATTAGTCCAAGGAGTCTGTCTCCCCTTGGTTAGGGGTTTATACAGAATTTAAATAATTGAGATAAGGTCTGTATAGGTCTCAGCTGCTTACAAAATCAATGAGTGTCCTAATTTAAGCAAAGTAGGTGCCTTCAGAAGATAGGACAAATAAAATTTCCTCCTTCCTTCCTGCTTTCCTTTTTCCTCCTATTACCACAATGAACAGGAACACTTTAATGTTAGTCCATAAAACCTCTTTTGCTTCAATGATAGGGACATAATAAAAATATGTAAAAAAATCAGCAGTTATTCAAATTGTGGGTAGCTGCCTGTAGACAGGCTAACTGTGAAGGGTGGCACAGTGATGACCAAGTCCACATGAGCACTGGAATGAGAAGAGCTGCTGAGATGGCTTCCCTGTTGAGGGGTCTCTACATAGGGGCCTCATTTCAGAGGCCCTGGCAGAGCTACTTCTCCAGAAAGGCAATGTGTCCATGTGTCCTGTGCCACCTCTCAGTCCCACATGGATGTCTGAGGTACCTGAAAGCATCTCTAGTGGCACTAAATCCCTGTATGTGGGGAATAAAACTGTACTTCAGGTGTCAGCTGTCATTTCAGCTGAATCACGTACAGACATTTATGCACAGATGCCCAATTTTTAGAATCTTAATCTGGAACTGAATGCCAACCAGGTTGTATTGCACGTGCTCCCAGCTTTCGCACTTATTGTTCTCTCAGCATCTACTGACATTTCAAAACACTTTCTAGGCAATTTATTGTCTTAGACAGCAAAAGTTGGGAGTACAGAAATAGTCGTAAAATGGAGTAGCACCCAGTGCAAAGTCTAGTATTTGGGAGAGGTGCAGAGGCAGTCTAAACTCATTGTTCCTTCATTTGCCTCCTGAGAATGCTCTAAAAGTCCTTGAAGTCCTGAAGTCTCAGCTTACACCAGTTCTACACTGCGTGTGCACTGGGTAAGAAAGAGTAATGCAAGAAAAATATTCCTGCATTTTTGTAATGTAGATGAGCTTTGATTGACAGGTTGACCCTTAGCTTCCTTTATTTAGCACTGAACTATGATATTCCTATTCATGGAAGTAAAAATAATCCATTTCTCTATTCTGTCTGTATGCAATCCAGAAAACTTGAAAAGTTCTTACAAATCTCCATAGTTGTCAGCTAATAATATACTGGGCTTGGACAGGCTCAGGTATTGGAAGCTAAAAGTTCTTTCCCCTTAGGAAATCACTGGTAGTATTTCCCAAAGTGTCAGCCAAAAGATCATTAACCCTTCAGTCAGTTTTAATTGGATAAGACCACACATTTCTATAATTTCACTCTGCATCAGCTATGACAGACAGCATCCTGCCACACCATGTGGGCTGGATTTTAACTTTTAATGGACCACAAGTCAATCTCCTAAAACCTGGAAGTTTATCATGGAAAATGAATACTACTTTTCTAGAAAAAACTGATATTTCAAAGATGAAGATTACTTACATCCAACCAGGAGGTACAACATGCTTGTAAATGTTATAACTTCTCAAAGATGAAGGGATATGGCCATACATTGTTAAAGTACACCCCAGTAAGAGAGTGGGATGTTAGTGAACTCTTCAAACCTTAGCCATATATTGTTACAATCTCCCACAGATCATATATTCAAACCATCCTGCAGATGATCCCCTACTCAGCAGTTCAATTTCTGCCTGTTTACAATGCATTTAAAACCAAGAAAATCCCAAGATATGGAACACACTGTGATTCAAAGGTGTTGGAGGATGTGCATAACAGAAAGACGCAACAGCAATTGTTCAGATTTCCATCACAAAGTTTTGAAAGTTACATAGACATATCTAAAAGCTATAAGTATCATTAAAATATATATGAGAAAAATACTCAGCCTGTTCTATATGGTATTACTTCACGAGTAAAAAAAATACCAAATTGGTATCTAACTACTTTCACAGCAATTTTTAAAAAAAATGATAAATGAAGATTTTGAAGCAGCATTCAAAATCCCTTGTTCTGTCAGGCAGTCAAGAGGGAGCTGTGCTTGCTAATTCCTATCCTTTCCCACCAGCCTGGACCTCCTGCTGCTCACTGCAGCATCCCAGGAGAGCCCAGGTGTTTCCTCCTGTTAAGAATAAGACAAGTAGAATTTTTCTGGAGTCTGCTTAGCCTGACTTAGTGACATTCACTTCAGGTAGTAATTCCTAGGAAGATGGGCAGCCTTCAGCTCTAAGTGTAAGCTTTGTGAATCCTCTGTGTAATAACAAGCATAGGAGGTGTTTAGTTAACATAGAAGATGTTTGATGCTTGCATGAGTCTCTTCAGATCTGTTCAAAAAAGAGCAAGAGTACAAGTAAAAGAATACTAACAAAACCAGCTGGGAAAAGATCTGCAGTGTGCCAAGTACATTTTAATAAACTTTCATTAATGTTTATACACACATATATAAGCATGCATATAATATAGAAAACACACCCCTTTTTCTTGTTGGGATTTGTTGGGGTTTTTTTGCTCTACATGGTGTTTATGTGACGTTTGGACCAAGAAATGTGAAAAAACTCACAAAAAAAAATTAACCAAACTCCAGCACAGCACCAGTGTGGCAGCTCCACTGTATACAATCTCTTTTACAGATTTGTTTATGTGTTTTGAGAAGCAATATTACTGTTCTGATCTGCCTGAACCTTTCAGTTGTGGGAAACAGCTGATAGGCAATGACTGCTAGAATATGTTTAGATTGCTCTAATTTTATAAGTGAATGTTATGTTTGCTTATGTGTTTCCCTCTACCTCTGGAATTTTGTTCTGCTTTAACTTAACAAAAGATATTTATACCCAAGATTTACTTCTTTATGAATAAATGTGATGTTGCTGGTGATCAAGGCCCTTTTTCAAACAATAATGGCCATATAAGAGTCTGTGTATCTCTACTTTTTAAACATTGATGGGATAGCCAATCCTCTGTTTCAGACAGGTAATTTCAGGGCTCTTTGGCAAAACAATTTTAGTATAGCTCCTTTACCATCCAGAGGTATAAAATCAGTTGCGAGTTTTGTTAAGTTAGATGGCACTTTTTCCTCCAAAATACAATTTGGAAATTTAGAATTCATGAAAACTAGGAAAGAAGTAGCAGAAAATACATCACTTTTATCTCTGTAAATTAAAGGATGCTGTTGAACAGTTTAGAAACACTGAACCAAAATAATTTGTCTTTTAGAGAACTGAGCCTTAACTGGTGTATGAATAACCAGAGAACACATCCTGCTTCTTGTTTACTTGCAGTGAAACCAAGGATGTGAAATAAGCATTGCACCCTGTAGATGCTACCTTTGCCTACAGACAACCAGGAGGAGCCTAAGCAGAAATATCACTTTATTGTCATTTGCTAAGACTGACATTTATCACTAACAGTAGATACAAGTACGTGATAAAGACCACCCTAAATGAACTTTTATTTTTAAGGTGAGGAGTACCTCATAGTTTTGGTGATATTTCAAGAGTCATGGCCATATCTAGTGGTGCAACACAAAGAGATTAATTCAGCTTCCCTTACTTCTAAAGCTGTTAATAAGCTGAAGAGAGGCAACATTTTTATTATAATTCCTAAAATACTGCTGTCACATTCTTATACTAATACCACATTCTTATATTAAATCATTGAATTTTTCTATCCTTGGGCCCCTCTAACCGACCTCATTAGTGGTTGTTTTTATGGAGATTTTTGTTTTTAAGCCAAAAGAGAACCATAGTAACTGTGCATTTCCCAAACCATTTCATTCATGAATGGGAAATGAGGCTCCAAATCTTTACTCACATGAGTAACCACATTGATATCCTTGGGCCTTCCATTCTTAACAGCTAGAACTGTGAGTATAAATCTGCAGGATTTGGATGTGGCACTTCATTACTTCATAGGAGTGAAATCTGTAGCTGAAATCAATAGCTAAGCATGTGAGGCATATAAAAGATACACATTCTTTCATGGAGGTCTGATTGCAATGCATCTCTCAATTTTGTTTCGGCATCAACAAATAAGCATAACATTGTAAAGAGACATACAGACCATAGGCAGTAATTACAAAGACACATTTTAGATAGACATTCTAGCCTCAATAGAGGAGTTGGGAATAGTCCATCAGAAAGAACAGAATAATAGCTAAAAAGGTCAACATTTCTTGAAAAACTAACATAGTAAGTCACAGACCAAGTTTTCGGTTCTCTGTCAATCAGTAGTGTAACTGTTGTCAATCATTCCCTCTTACCTTGTTTGTGATTTTTGAATGGCCACAAAAGAAACTTTTGTTAGTAATTATGGTCTTTACAATTCGTCTGAGTCACAGGCAGGATTTTCAGAGCCTGCCTGTGGAATAGGCATGGTACACCCCAAGCTGCGCTCACGTATGTCCAACCAATTCAAGCTAAAGTTTCCCACGATAATATGAAAGGAAATAAAAGATTCTGACCAATACAAGTCACTATTCTAGAAAGAAGAAAAGGAACAGGATAGCCAGGATCTTCTGGTTTAAAATTCCTTTTTTTTTTTTTTTTTCTTAAAGAGGATAAATAATATGATAACTTTTCCTTTGGAAGGGTGCAGTTAGACAGCATATGCACCTGTGCATCTTGGATCTTCTGAAAGAATATTTATTCTCTGCCTAACCACATGCTTCCCATTACATTGATAGAAGCATTCTGCTAAAAATTACTGCCAAAAATTAATGTTTCTTCATTTATTTTTTAATTCCTGAATTCCCCTAGAATTTTTCCATTCCTCAAATATTTCCACCTTCCACAGATACATTTTTGTTTTGTTTTCTTTGGCTATCAGTTTAAGTGACCTTTCTTGGCCCTACTGAAAACATGAAAAGATTTGTGAAGAAAGGTTCTCAGATAAAACCCAGTTTTGGAGTTGATTCAGCAAAGTAACAAATCTGATAACATCAAAGCAAGAACAGCTGAAACTAAGACTTAGGCAGAACAGCTTTTTCAACAAATTGCAGCCTCTATAAATTTACCCATTTCTAAACAGCCTAGTCTGTTTATTTGCTTATTTTCCTAGTTTTGGTGAAAGAAAGGCTCGAACAACTGTGGAAAAATAACAGCAAAGTTGTTCAGCGGAAACCAGCCCCTGCACTGTAAACAGTGCCTCTCCCCAAACTGCGGCTGCACAAAGCAGAGAAAATGCAGGGACCCTCGGCATCATTAACCAACTTCCCTTCCTCACCAAACAGTCCCTTCGATAAAGCAATGACAATAGCATCATGGAACAGTAGAACAAGGAAAAAAAACCAACCTTACCAGCTTCTCCTACAGTACACAGCTGAAAGGAAAACAAAACCCCCAGCTGCCGTATCGCATGCAATTGGTCTCTCAGAATGAATTGACTGAAAGAACTATGAAAGGCTGAAGTCTTTCGGCCCCTCTGTTCAGCCTCTCTTCAGCTCCCACTCTCCGAGCTTCCTCACAAAGCCATTCTCCTGCTCCCTAATCCTCGCACAGGAGAAAGCAGCGCGCACCAAATGACTCCAGCAGGAGCGATCCTCCGGGGGGTGGGGGAAGAGAGGGATGCTGCTGCCGCTCTCCCCAGCCCCGCCGCACAGCATCCCCAGCGAGGGGAGCCACAGCAGCGCGCCAGGCTCCGGGCCACCGGCAGCACGGCAGGACAAGGCACGGAAAAGTGCTCGTCTCCATCCAGCACCCTCTCAGCCACTCATTTCTGAAACGAGCACCCCCCTGGGTGCTTGCAAGAGTACTCCGAGTGCATCTCAGTTAGCCTGCACTGAAGTAGTTAGGCTCTTTTTCCCTTTCTTTTAAAATTAGCCACACGACTTCCTAAAGCCCTTGTTGGGCCTAAAATTTTTCTTTTTAACAAAGAACATGCAAGTAAATCTTAAATGTTTCAAACAACAAAACAACAACAAAGATGTCCCCCCAGAAAAATCAATAACAAAAAGTATAAGAAAAGAGACCCCAACAGACAAAAAAATCAGTAACACTGAGTCACCATATTAAAAAACCACTGGTGCCTCCCTGAAATGCTTCTGGTAGCTAAAATCAGAACAAGCAATTGCATTTTTCACAATGAGAAAAGGATTCTAACTTCATTTACAGATTATGTAAAAAGAGACAGTACTTTTAAAAATAATTTTTTCTTGAAAACATGAGATAGATATTGAGATAACATCCCCTGGTTTTCAAGAAAGCATTAAATCTTTGTTAAAGAAACACTGTTGTCATAATAGTTTTTAGCACAAGTTTTACATCTCCACAAGAAGCAAAAAAACTCAGAAACAGGCAGCTGCCACAAAGTAAATCAAAGACCTAGAAAAGCAGATGGCATAATTTCACATCTTAAATGTTGGCTGTGAGCCTTCCAGTAATAATTTATAATGAGATTTCCTCCTGCTTGTTCCTCTGCTTGGCAGCATGCTGTTTGAGCCTTTCAAACAAAATAAATAGACTTCAAGCCACCAGCTTCTCACACACTAACACTTACCAATGCTATTTCAACCTGACACAAGCTGACTTTGTTCCTCTGTGACCCTGGAGAGAAAACCAAGGTGACAGTTTGATGGATGCGATCTCTTTTCACAATGTGGGTTGTGACTTCACAGCCCTGTCTCCCCATTATTGCTTAGCTGAAGGAGGAGACGGGAGCAGAGGAGAATCTTCCACCATACAGAGCCATTTTAACTGTGAAAATGAACCAAACACGCAGTAAATGCCTGGAACACATTTTCCTACCTCAAAAATGCGAATCTGGGGGAATCCCTTTCCACTTTTCTTGGAGCTGGGGTTAAGGGCAGAATGAAAAGGCTTCAAGAAGAGGAATTAATCCAAATTGTTTATTTCAGACATTTTAGTTTAAGAAAATAGCAACATCACCAGAGAAAAGAAGGGAAGAAAGGAGGAAAGAAAGGAGGAAAGAAAGGAGGAAAGAAAGGAGGAAAGAAAGGAGGAAAGAAAGGAGGAAAGAAAGGAGGAAAGAAAGAAGGAAAGAAAGAAGGAAAGAAAGAATTTGGTTTGTTTCATTTATGACCAAAAAACACCTGGACTGCGACTTTTGTGAATTATCTCTTAACTGTGCTAATTCAATTATTGAACCATGAATCTTGCACAATTCTTTACTGGACAAAGGTCTCACTGCAGTAATCTGAGGCAAACAATTGCAAAGTGATGTCTTTTATTTATTACCTAAAACACATAATAAAGTATCAGAGGATTAATATATCTTAAAATTGGTGTCTGCAAATTCAGTATTCGAATGCAGATTCTCTGCTAAAATGAATTCAGAAATCTTTCTACAGGATTAAAATATTTAACATAAAAGTCCTGCCAGATTTCACAGAACTCTTCATGGAGAAATTGCCTTTCCATGAAAAAGGTTGAAAAAGGAAGATGGTGAATGAACTCTGAAATGTAAGTCTCCACCTCCACAGGCTTGAGCTCATTAACAGACATGCTAATGCCTGTAGTTAGCCTCTAATTTCCTTAGAGGAGCACAGTTTGTTGATATATTTTGGTCTTTTTTTCTGATTGTTCATCTAATCAGATGGGTTCATCATGAATACCAGAGGGTGTCAGGTCTCTGCTTTTACAGGTGAATACTGGGGCCAAATGAGCTGCCTCAAGGAAGTCTCTGGCAGAAAGCCAAATCTCTGCTGTTCCAGAGTAGTTCATGCCAGGTCCAGTGATCCTCATGCTCTAGAAGATGATTTATGAAAACAGGGACTAGTCTACTCACGTTTGAGATAAAGCTTTATATGGTCTGTATTTCTTATCACACAGATTATGTTACTATTCTAGTTTGGGATTTGATATTCACAATTCTGTCAAAAATATGGGCTCCTGTTCATCCTTTCACAAAATACTACTGTCTTTTCAAAAAGGTTCAATTTGTTTCAGATAACAGTATTTCAGTGCTTCCATATTTACAAACGGTTTTATTTCTGTAGAATATCTGTGAGGTAGTACCCAACTTATGGGACTGGTAGATAATCAAACAAAAGACAGAAATTGATTGATATCCAAAAAAGCAAAATCTGACAGATTTATACAGAGGAATATCAGCAATTATAATGTTTCATCAATTCAATTCCAATGTTTAGTGGCGGGGGATTTTTTTTTGTTTATTTTGTTTTGTTGTTTTTTGGTTTTGTTTTTTTTTTCCTAAGAACCACCTTAGAATTACACTCTTGGTTTAGGTGACCCCACTCTGGGACTTGAGGGGGACTTCAGTGTGGTGAAAGTCATGTGGTATGAATTTCACCCTTTAAAAAGAAGTTTTAAAAGATGTACTTGTGAACCATTTATATCCCAATTACAGCTTCTAAACTGCAACCGTAGCTTCTTTGTTTCTCCCTAACAATCTGAGCATTCCCATTGTAAAGAAGGAAGTACCTTAGACATTTTAGAAACAATAAGGCCTCTTCACAGACAACTTGATATAAATACATTGCCTCTAAATAAAAAAGTTTGTACCATCCAGCAGGTGGTTAACTTTGCTATGCACAAATGAGATGAGCTCTACCGATCAAAAGGAAGAATGAAGCATGAAAAATGTAGCCACCTTTGTACTTGGAATCTTGCATAGAGGAACAAAATTTCACAATAGGACAAAAGCAACAGGCACTAAAATTTTGGAAGAGCTCATTTTTCTCATTCTTGTAGCAGAATGAAACTTTCAGACTCATGATAAATATCTGAAGGCAGTTTGAGCTTCGGAAATAGCAGTAGGTTTGCACACTCTGCTCTGTAACTTTTTCTCTGCTTGCTCACAACTATGTCCTCTTATCTGTATAATCTGTCCAAAGCACCTTTTTTTTTTTTCCCCCCAACATTTACTCCTTTCCATGTTTCTAGGATTGATAAAAAGCATAGACTCTTGGATAAGGCTTTCATTTGGATAACAGCCATACATGTTTAATAGCAATCATAAGAGCAGTTCAAAGAATCTTTTCTACAAGCAGAGTGGTGCAGGCAATTGCACTGGAAAAGATTCCAGCAAAACTAAAGATGACTCTTTCAGAGTCTCTCTTTGAGACTCACTGGTGTGACTGATTAGTGCAATCTACTGCAGCTCTTTGATTTTTTTTTTTTTTTTAAATCTAAACTCCCAGTAATTGTTAAAGGAAGTGTAGAAAATGGAATCATAGAAAGACTTGAAACTCTTTCTGGGGTTGAAAGGGAGCTTAAAGATCATCTAGATCATCTGGAAGTGGCATATCTTTTTAAATAGAAGGAAATGCACATTTTAAAGTTACACTATCTGACTTTTAAGCATTTGATTGAGAAACAGGAGTTCCATAGTGAGTAGATGCTCTAGAGAGTACACTTTTTAATGGGCTCCTTAACACAGTCAATTAATTTTAAAAGTTTATTATTCAGTGGTAAGGTTGTTTAGTGATCTATGGTCATCTAAGATATGTATGTTGAATTTCAGGGATATTCTTTATCTACTTGACTGGATTTTTCTTCTGAGAAAGCAGTGGGGTGGCAACTCTGCAAACTGGAAGAGGAATACCTGGCAAGAAGGAAGGACTGGCAATAGAGGAGAACACAATAAAAAAAAACATAGTTGGGTCAAAAGGGAGAGAAATTAAAACAGATGATTAGTGTCACTGGAGCAAGAATGTTACTAAAGTCAAAGTTTCACTTTGTTAAGGGCTTTCTAACAGCATTTGCCTGGGGTTTGATCTCCCTGGGTTCAGTCTAAACCCACTCTCTGCTTTTGGTTCAGAGCTGGATGAAAGCGAAGATTCAGCAGTGCAGCTGAGTTTACATTAGGAGGGTATGTGTGAAGTTGAGGATGTCTAGCTTGGAACTTCAAAGCACGTCAGCCAAGGTTGGTGCATCAGCCTGCAAACTTCAGTAAATGTCAGTCTTCCTAAAGTTGGATAGAAGAGCAAACTTAAAACAGCAAAGGAAAAGAATAGCGTGGCGCTTGCAGAACACTTATTCTTCATTCCTCCTTCAGCAAGAAGATACAAGGAGCAAAAAAGTGGTTCTCTGTAAATTTGGCAAGATAACATTCTGAGTGCCTTTTCAGAGGCTTTGGCATATATGGCATGCTGGCCAAAGATAAGCCAAAACTATAATTTTGGACAGTGGGGTACACCTGTTGTGCAGCCAGGAAAAATTCCTATAATCCAGCCCATATTCTATAGCCTTCTGCACCATCCTAGGGATGAGCGGGCAGCGTGGGGTCAGGAGACATCCATACTATGGACATTCCCTGGTGTTTTTTAAAGATCAGGTATTGTCCTCACAACTGTGCTACAGACAGACTGATATGAGCAGGCACACAGGCACAGGCATTGAGAAGACTGGAAGGCCCTTAAAGCCCAACCATCAAGACTTTTAACCCCTTTAGCATTTAAAGACAAACATCTGCTAAAAAATTCTTAGGCTTGGAGCCTCAGACTGTTAAGTCTTTTGGAGGAGACACATATATTTTCCCTGCAGTTCAGAGGTTTGCAGCACAGCTGGAATTCCAACTTTTGAATATTACTGCAGTGAAAACATATACACAATGATTTACATAGTGGTATTCTTGCCCATTTTTCCAAAACAAAGAGAAATTAATAAAGTTAACTAGGGTATATTTGGGAAGGGGGAGGAGAAGTAAGGAATAAAGTGGGTATGGGTATGGTATAAATAGCTTATGGGAAACTGCCCTGCAGACTGCTGTAAACACAAGCATCATCAGTGTCTTACAGTTTATCAAACTCCATACAAGAAATCTACTTATACCAACAAGAATTTGTAGTACTGAGCTCGAACATAAGCACTGTTGCAGATTTACTCCCTCATTAAAGATTCCTCCCAGGAATTATCATCCTATTCATATGACAAGAAAAAATAACATATGACTTTATCTGGACATTATCCAGTAATGTATGCAAGAAAAGCAGTAGAATATTAGGTGTGAGAAATGCCTGAGTTAATACCATGCACTGCTCTTGCTGTGAGAAAATGTGGGAATTTTTTTTTTTAATTTCTGCAAAATAATGTAAGCTAAACCTATTACAATCCAGGACAGATTTCAGAGTATTTATTAAATGGCAGAGGACACAGAAAGCAATAATATGGCCTAGAACTGAAATAAGAAGGGGAGAAACTTGAAAAGGCAGCTTTGCAAGGCTGGAGAACCCACTTTCCGGTTTGAGTCCACTGGGAGCTGTGTTTCTGTGACAAGTCAGCAGCAATCTCCACTCCTCCTTCAGAGGCCTCTTCACCCTCAGTGACCCAGCTCAGACCTATATAATGAGGAAGAGGATAGCCTACCTGCTGCTCAAACATAAGGGAAACCTCTGACCATTGCAAAAGGGAGTCTCGAGCTGAATCACCAAGCACAAGTAACTTGGGAAATTATTTTTGACCACACAGAGATTTTAAGGGTACCTTCCTTTACATCTCACTTATATAAATTCATGCAGTTAAAATGCCTAACATTTAATTTAATTTGGGTTTTAAGCCCTTATAACATTTTATGTTTTTCTTTTGCTCATTCTGCTTTTCTTCTCTTATGATGTATTTCCCTTCTGCATTTATTTTGTGTTTTTTAATTTGACTGACTAATTTCTCTCTCTCTTGTAGCAGCTTACTGGTCCAATTCAACACAATCAAAGTAGTCAGAAATTTTAATATACTCACACTTTCCTGTTTTAATATACTCAGGTTTCCTTCCACCCAAAGAAACTCCACTAAAACATGAGTTTTATTATGAACTGCATAAACTTTGTTCTGAGGTCAAACCTAACTTGAATTAATGGGCAACAACCAAAATACTGACTGTCTAATATTTATTATCTGTAATGAAGAGAAGTATGTCATGGAAAATGCCAGAGCACAACTTCTGCAGCACCAGGTAAACAACAACTTTTCCTGCACCAACTGAATGACGCAGTAATGCTGGCAGATAGTTATGAGACCCAGCTATTTTCAAAAAAACCCTGAATCTCTCTTATATGCAGGTTTGATCTTGCACTTGTAAAATCCACTGGGAGCAGGTTCGATAGTTTCTGCATAGCTGTTTGTGGAACTAGCAGGCTTGACTCCCTGCAAATGGACCTGCCTGTGAAACTGCAATGGATCAGCCTCATAGGAAAAAAGGAAGGGTTTACACTTCCAAACGCAGATCGTCAGGAAGGGACCTGCCAAGGGCAGCGATTGCAGCTCCCCGCGATACCTTTGGAAGAGGAGAGGCTCCCTCCTATGGCCAAACCGCGAAAAACTGTGAGCACCACCGTCAGCAAGGATGCTTCAGACAGAAAGTCGAGAAAGAGAGAAAGAAAATGATAAAAAATCTCGCTATTACATATGCGAGACCCATGGAAACGTAAATCCATAAATCTGTGTTTTGCAGACACACACACACAAAATTATAATGATGTAATAATAATAATAATAATAATAAATAATAATAATGGCACTAATCTTAGTTTTCTAGCTAAACACCTCACGCCTCCCTACAGAAATTACTTTTAAAAAAACCATTTTGTTATGCTTTTGCAGTATTTTAATAACTAAAATAGCATGGCAGTCAGAGAAGGGCCACCTTTCTGGAATAAATATGAGCTAGAGAATAATAATGAAGATACATTGCACAAAACAACTAATGTGTTTAACATTGTATCAAACCCATTAGGCATGTATGAAGCATACCACCAGAAACAAATAGTGTATGTGACTGGATCCCTACTTATGATCCATTCTTAGCTTTTACATTTCTTTTCTTACACAGAAAAGCCAAGGTTCTGATACTACGAACTTGGAATTACTGGACTGAATGGTTCAGAAGCATTGGTTTACTTATCTAAAAGAAATAGCATCTGTATTCTGAGTACAATAATGCCACTTGCCTAAAGAACATAAGTATGCCAACAAGAGGGGGAAAAAATATTTCAGACAATATTCAGTTATTCATTTTTGACTTGAAACAGATTGTGGTTTTTAAATTTCCTTTATTACAATTACAGCAAGTAAACTCTTTCACCAACTCTCTCTGGGCAGCTCCGCTTACATTCAAACCTACCAGACCAAAAAAGAGATGCCACGAGTTCTTGGTTTTCATTGTTTTTATGGCAATAATATTTATCATGTAAAAGAAAAATAAAAAATGGTGGCTAGTCTGCTTGGATAAATAATATTAATTCCTCTAAATTAATCATGCATTGTTTTACATCTGAAAAAAAAAAAGGCACAGTGGTAAAAATATTTTCCTTTATTTCCCATATTAAGAGGTTCTAATCTTGGTTTTTCATTTGTTCCATTTCAGTCTCAATACCTGTGAGTGCAAAAGAGTATGTGACCAAGTACAATAAATAACCTCTTGACTGCTAAAATTTTTTTGTGGTACACTCAGCACCTGCACTAGCACACTTTTCATTAATGGACTATAGTAAATGTTTATATAACTACCAAGAGAGTTTACTAATGTGAACAAAAATTCTAGCAGATAGATCATCCTTTGCAGCAATTAACCTCTACAATAAAATGCAGTCTGACATATACACTGTTCCCTGAGGCACCTTAGATTAATGAAAAGGGGGATATAAAATCAACCCTGATCCTGTGGTAAGAAATCCCTTTTTCCTACATATCACCTTTTTTGTAGAGTTTAAACCATTACAGCTTTTATGAAAAATAAAAAGGACAGCTTTAATTTTCAAATAAATAATCAATTCTTCTGCAAGAAAACTTCATAGTCTCTCAGTTCTCTGCATGTGTGTGGAAATTGAAGAAGATCTGGGAAAAGCTATACAGAGATGTTCTAAAACACAGTAACTCCATGAAGTAATCTGCTGGATAGAAACCTTCATATCTGGAGTGTACCAGATTCCAAGGTCTTTCAGTCTGTCTTCCCCACCTTCTCTTATTCAAAGATGCGGAGGACAAATGAATCTAATCCTCAGACTGTAAATCTCCTCTGAGTGAAATTCTAGTTTGAACTGTTAAGTATCACAGACACTACAAGAATAAGAGGTAACAACACTGTAAGTGTTGTATCCTGGAAATGCCTGATTTTTCTATAATGCAGCTATTTGATTTATTTTCCATGTGATGAAGTAATGGAAACACTATTGAAAGTGCTTGAAGCAACTTTTATATAAAATAGGCAAAACGTGTTGGTTTTCAGTTGTGTGTCATTTCAACCCAAACAGTAACCTCTTGCTGGCACTAACTCAATGACAAGATGTGGCACTTCTCATTCATACAAACAGTCCTCAATTAAACAAGGGTACTTCAAGGAATCTAGATTAATCACACAGGAAACTTCCCAATTCCATGGATAACCTTTATTAAATAATTCAGACATCCCTGTTTTTTTTCTGATGATGATGATGATGAACTCCAGCAACATGCTATTTTATTCCCCTGCACACATGGACTTACTACATGTACATAGCACATGTATCTATGTGCATCCATATCACAGAAACGACACTAGAAATCACTGTAAAAAAAGCATCCCTTTATATGTTTTTTAATTGTCAGGGAGGCTTGACAGCTTTCTTCTGTTTTTCTCTCCTCGAGATTTCACAGGGCTTTTAGAACAAGTGAAGCCTTGAATATGCACCTGATTTAAATAAGAATGGGGGTGAATATATTCTTTGGCAGTAGCGGCTACTCCAAAGACAAATGTTTTCTCCTATTACCGTTTTTGTTGCCCAAAGCCACGCTCGGAGCCTTGCACCCAGCTGGGAGTCTGCTGAGCCCATTTCAGCTGGGCTGGCAGGGGTCGTGCTCCCCGAGGGAGGAGGTCAGTCCCGAGGCCTGGGAGCAGAGGGCCGGGGAGCTGCAGGGTGACCCCACACCCCACACATTGTGCTCGGGGGCTGGAAGTCAGCTCTGCTTGTGCTGGATCACTCGGAGAACCAGCCCAGCGCGTCTGACAGACTGAGGTCACCTTCCACCGTGGGGATCCATTCACACAGCAAATCTCTTTTTCTGTATGTTTCTGTCACTTGAATAGCAACTGTGACAGCAAGAGTGGGTCACCGGAGATGTTTGGGGTACTGATGAACTCATTTTCACGAGCATTGGAAAAAGAGACATAGTTGTGGGTGCCTTGCCATTAACAGAAAATTAAATCACACAATATGTGATGCTCCTTACAAATAAAAGCAGTGTGTAGCAGCAGAAAGTATACTGTGGAGAGAGAGACTGGGTATTAATACACATTTTGAAGTTTGCACTTCACCTCTATTGCTATTGTGTGCTTCCACCATGACCCTGGGTAATCCTGATCTTGCTGTTCTTTCCTTACCTGTCCTTATAGTGGAGATTTTGTTCCCTCAAAAGATAAGCATTGTTAAGGAAAAGCTTCATGAGATACCTAGCTATGCTGTGAAGGAGTGTCATAAAAAGCTTTTGAGGCCATAAATAAAAGATACACATAAGAGAAGATTACACTACAAAGTCTATCTCTTACAGATATCCCTTGATTTTTAGTTGTTGTTCTTGTTCTATTTGAACCATTTAAAGAAAGTAATCATGAATCTATCAGCTCTGTTATTGGTATCTTAAGAAATAAATTGGTGGGTAGAGCTGTTTCCACTCTTTAGAATTATTTAGCATTTTTTTTTCCCACCAGGGAAGTTAACAGTATCTTTCAGAAATTATTTATACATCAGTAGTCAGGAAAGCATCAAAAAAAGCTGTTCATTGTTGTTTTCCTTTTAATGCTGATCTTTTCACAGAATGAATAGAAATAACCATAAGTTACAAGAGAGATTTATAGGATGTAGTATCTAGCACAGTACGCAGCGTCCAATTGTTTTGCCTACGCAGAACTCAATTCCTAAAAGATTCACTTAGAATTAATAATATACTGAAATCATATTCAACAAATCATGCTGTCTTCAGAGAGAAGGGTGATGTGTTGAACACCCAGGAGCTGCACTGACAGAGTAACCCGGTATTGCCCAGTTCTCTGCAGCATGCCAGGTGCCCCAGAGCCAGCTGTGCCAGCACAGCTTCTCCATATTCACTAGCCCAGTACTGGCAGCTTCTTGCCAGACATCACACCACTTGTAGTACTACAAAGGAAAATCTAGGAGTGGACAGTCAGTCTGAGGACATCCCTGAGAGCCAGCAGATTAAACATCATCCATGGGAAAAGCTGCTGGAAGCCTCGTTGTTGCATTCAGCACCATATTCTGTGCTGAAGCAGGCATGCATTGCCTTCACCAGTGCTGCTCCTGCACACACAGGCATCCTGAAGCAGCAGTTTGAAGCAGGGTGTTGAAGCAATTCTAGTGTTCAATCAGTAGCTGATCTGCACTGTGAAAATCTGCAGGTTTAATAGTTACCTGGTGTATGAGTGCTATTTCTCACTCCTATGACAATTAGCTCTAGGCCTTCTTAGCCCTCAACCCTGTAGGAGACTTAAAATTCCTACTTGTCTTAAACACAGTCAGGATCACTGAAGGATTTGTCCTCTATGGCAAACTATAAAAGAGCTGCAGCTTCCAAAGCCCACCCCCACCCCGAATATGTCTCCTAGATTTCTGGAATTTGGACTTTGAGTTAAGCCACATGACAAGAGCTTGAGATAAGATAAAGGTGGTACTATTGTCCAATTATCTCAGGTCTAAGGAGAAGTAAAAGTAAACAAGGCTGGGGGATGCCATAGCCCACAGACTGATTTGCTGAGGCCAAGATTTCACACTCTTTCCCTGCCAGTCAAGGGGGAGGAGGAGTTTTTGAGTGATTGATGGTGAAAGCTCTGGTCCACATAAGACAGAGGAAGTGAACACCGACCACCAGAGGCTACAAGTAGGGCTAAATCAGCAGACCCTGAGGAGATGGCATGGTGCTTTTTATCATGCCAGTTTTCTTCCCTGACACAAAACTGGCCCAGCTGTAGAACTTCCCCACCCCAGGAAGGTCACATTCACAGGGTACATTCATGTGAGAGGCAGCTGCCATGTCTTAGAAAGGGTCACAAACAATCGAAGACCCTCGAAGTGCCCCCAGACTCATTCCTGAGGCCTTCCACCAGAGAACTGCATGTGATCCACAAATGTGGCAACAGATCCAGTGCTGCAAAAGGCAGTGTAAATCTTCCCTGGCCCCTGCAGGGGTGGTGCTCGGGTGTTGCCACATATACCTAAACACATATTAACCCCCTGGACTCCATGTTTTGGGGATCCCCCATGACCAAGAAGACCAGAAGAAGAGGACCAATGGGATGCCACTGGATCCGCAGGGGTGGTGACTATCTTCCTACTCTAATCTGTCTCTCTGTCACACTCTTTCTCTCCCACTCTCTCTTTTTCCTATTTTTCTATCACTCTAATTCACATTTACTGTTAAATAAAATCCATACTAATGACTGCATCATAGGATGTCCTTTACATATTAATTTGGGCAGAGGCATCTCTCACTAATCATAAGAATCAGATCATAAAAAATCCCCAACATATATACAACTTCCATGAAAAAAATAGCCTGCTCTTTCCCTTTCTTCTCCTTTCCCACTATCCCTTAAGAGTCAACACCTCCATGGACACAGAATATATGTTAGGTCAGAATTTCCAATGAGTAGACCTTTTTGAGCTATACACTGCAGTATAAATTTGGGTTAAAAAAAGCAAGACTGTATATCCTTAGATCTTCAGTTTTAGGTTGTGAAAGGGTCGTCTACTAAGCTTGTACATTGTCCAGAATAATGTGCTTTTCAAGTACAATATAATATACAAATAATAACATATAATGCAGTATAATATTATGAATAATAAAATGAAGCACTAAAGTTAGAGTCAAAATTGACATTTAGATGAGCAATATAACAAGAGAGATAAGGGTTTACATCCTCTCCTTTTACAAGAAAGCCCTCTGTAAACACACAAATACCTACTATTTCTATTAGATTTGTGTCACTGACAGTGACTAAAAAGAAAAAACAGGCAGGAAATCCAATTCATGCTCTCAGCAGATATATCAAATGATGCTATGTGAAGCATTGATGATCTGTGGTGGTGAGAGGGATATTAGTGTGCAATGTCTGCTTTTCCCAAAGCATTGGCAGCTGCTCAAGTGGAAAAAAAAATTATGCCTTGCAACAGGGACAGATCATCTATGTGCAAGTAGTGGCTCCGGTACATAGAAATAAGCAGGAATTCGGGATATTAAATGCTCTTCATCAGGAAATTATTGTTTCAAAACATTTATTCAAAAAGACAAACATTTCATGAAGATACCTCACTTGCAGTTTGGGATCTGAAGTGACTGTCATAAGAACAAGTTATTTTGGGAGTGAATGTTGGAGTTTTTTTACCCCGTCTGGGGAATAGCCTAAAAATACTTTTCTTTTTTTGTCCTCTTTTTTTTCAATCTCTGAAGATTTTAATGGGATGACAAAATTGTTTCCTGCCCAGCTCTCATGGTGAGAGGCTGGCAAATGATAGCAACACACAGAATGCAAACAGCTGGATTCAATCACTGCCCATAGTAAATCCATGAAATGTGATTGTGGATCCACCAGGTTCTCTAAAAAACAAGTAAAGAGAGTTCTTGCTGACTCCAGGATGGGTATCTGGCATTAACAGTGTTCTGAGACTACTGGAGAACATGCCACATCACACACCCCATTGATGAAATAACTAATCCCACTGTAATTAACATAGATGTGTAATGACCTGTGCTTTGCTGTTCTTAGAGATAAATATTCAGATACAAGAAGACACAAGAGATTCTTAAACTGTCTTACTGAGATGCTGGTACTTGAAACCAAAGTCACTGTCACACCTTTCTAAAAATACAAATATGTGTTTCTACAGTAAAGCTACTTTTAGGAAGAGCATTGCCTAACACTTCTCACTCACAGCACCATTTAGTAGAAAAACCACTCATGTAAGAGAAGACATCTTCTCCAGAAAGATGTATGGATTCAAAGTATGCATTACTACCCTCCAGTCCTCTTGTCTTCTAAAATCCATTACTTTTAGTATCATGTATATCCAACCCACTACATTACCGATTTAATGCTTAGAATAAGTGTTTTCACATCATTGTATAATAGAACAATATTTTCAAAGTGATTTTTAATTTTTTTTCTACTGATGGTGTTATCAGATGAAAGCTCAAGAAGTGGATGAAACTTAAAAAATAAACATACTACAAATCTTTGCAATTGTCAGCTTTGCTAAGTTGCACACACATAAATTGAAATTTTATAGACATGGGAAAAGTTGTGTTAGCTGAAGGGGTTTCGTAAGCTTACTTAAATAACATGTTTTAAATCATCAGTCAGGTTCCAACAAAAATATGTAGTTTAAAATTAAAAAAAGATAACTTAAGGAACTCCTTTTTCATGTAGAATGGTAGTTTATGGCTAAGCAAGGGTTTAGTCTAGATTGGCTTGTAGACTTCCTTCCAGCCTGAACTGTCCTATGATCCTATCAACTGCCTTTTTAAGTTTAAAGCCTCTGAAAGGAATGAACGCATTATTTGACTACTAGAATTATTTGTAATTAAAAAAAAAAAAGAAAGAAGGACGATAAAAAGGCAGAGTAATTTCAAAGGCACCAACATGTAACACAACCCTACCACAGTCTTCAGTGCTCCACCTCTCACATAACTGCACACCTCACCCAAGCAGCAGGAGCTTGGTGTGCCTCTGGAGAGATCCACAGGGATAATTTCAATGGCCTCTTCACAGTCACCCCTTCTGCCACAACAAAAGACTACCCACGGATCCCAAGTTTTTAAACAAATGTTATAATTGGAGCAGGGATGGAAACCCATTTGTAGACTTGGGAATGTGTGATCAGAATACGTTACTGCAGGTTTGGATGAGCCAAACAGCCTTTTAGAACAAACAGGCAGGATTTTATAAGATTGGACGAGACACATTTGTTTCCACTTAAAGCTGGAAAATTAATGCCTAAGAATAGCCGTTAATAAACAAATTTAACAATATCCCACTGAATGAAAAAGGCCTTATAATTATGAAATAATGACTCCCTGTTTGAATAAACCAAGTCTATATAAAAGCACATAATGAAGACTGAAGCTAAAATGCAGTAGCCTTTTGTCTGCAAGCATTATAGTGAAAGATTTCTGAAGAAGCTTTACAGAAAACAGCACTGAAAAAGCAGGAAAGTAACGCTTCATTCAGAGGGGGTTCCCGCAGCTTCTTTATGCAAGCTTCTCTTCTCATAGTTTCTTTTCTACACTCAGGTAAAGCGTAAGGTATGAAGAAAAACAAAGAACTAAAAATTGTTAACAGAATCCTATCAGCCCTTGTTTGACTTATGTGTGTGTAAAATAAAATAACATGATGATGCTATAGATCCAGCAGAGTTTGTGTTCAACAAAAGCTGAACAAAGCATAAACAGGAGACAGAGTCTACTGAACTGCTGTCCTGCACAGTCACTAATCCCCACCATGAGTCCTATGCTTTAAATCTGTACCTCACCTGAAACATATTTTGCTCTTCTGCTGCCTTGTACCTCCTTTTGCCAGATAAAGAGGAATAAGGAAAAGCAATGAAAGAAGTGAGAGGAAATGCTGGAGATTTGGGGATACAGAATGATTTCTCTGACAAATTTGCTCATAATGGATGAAAATGTAGTTCAAATTAATTATGGAGTTTGCTTCCTCACAAGTATATTTAGTGCATTTTCCACATTACACACAGATCTACCATGTATTATTTAAGGTGAATTGTTTTTATTACCTTTATCTGTGCATAGTAACAAATTACATCTGATGTTTTGCAATTAACTCCTTACTTTAAACAGCATTTTTGTGTGACTTTAGAGAACACACATACATTGTTGGAAGTAATTCAACAATTCAGAGAATTATTCAGTTGTTCAATTGAGAGAAATGTTTACTCTCATTCCAGAGAATGAGAGAGTAACTGAAGCAAATATTCACGATAGACAGCTCTGGGTATGAATTCTGCCACTCTCTTAATTACTGGATTTTTTACTGGTAAATTAATTACTTCATTTACCAGTCACAGAAGGGGATCTGATTATATGCGCAATACTAATGACTTAGAAATAAGTTGGACTCATCTCTAAAAGCTCCAGACAGAATAGAATTATCATTTTGCTGAATATTAAGATGTAGGTGGAGAGCAGTGTCCCTGCCCCATGCTATAACATTACGGTTAAAAAGATAATAAGCAAAAAGGGAAAAATTAAGGAAAATATAATTTTTAAAATTGTAATTATATTTTAAATTATATTTTATAATTATTAAATTATAGCTTTTAATTAAATATATTAAGCTATCTTTATTAGTACAAAATGTCAATGACCTCTCTCTATTGCTAACATACTAACCATCCTTCATGTACTTCCTGGGAGCTGGGACAACAGTGGTTCTGTATCTAGGTTTTATAACACATAACTTCAAATAAACTATTGAATGGCTACACTACAAATTTTAAACATCTGCATCTCCACTCCATTCACAAATTCAGCCAGGTCTTCAAACACATTAATTTATGAAAGAATGTATTCCTTTAAAGTTCACATTTCAAGGCAAATTTTTGGCATATGAGTGTAAATGATCCAATAGAAATGAAAAATATGTTTTACAGTAGCAGCTCAGAAAAGAAGACCCTACCTATGATTATGAAACTCAAAGTAGATACCTAGCAGTCTTGATTTGTGATCCTACCAATAATATTCCACAGAGCAGCATACACACTGTCAGCAAACTATGCATCAGAATAACCTTCAAGAAGCACTGAAAAGAGAGAACATTGCAGAATAGCAAAGCACCATTACTATTTCTCCAATTTTACAGCAAATTACAGGTATTTACAGAGCAGAGGACTCCAAACAAAAAGCATGCAAGACTTGAAAACAAGGTTAAAATGCAGAACTAGAAACCTACATGTTTCTTTAACTCCTCCTGAGTACTTAAATTTCCTTAACTGCAAAGAAAGACTATTGGCTCCTTTAATTTCCTATTTAACCTTCTACAGAGGAACAGTACTCGAAAAGGAGACTCTAGAATTGCTTCTGAAGATTTGGATAGTCTTTATATATTAAAAATATTTCGTGTCATTTAGGACTTTTAGAACTTTGACAGAGAAACACCCGTTAGTATCTAGAAAGATGATAGTATTGAATCACTTTCATTGAGAGCCAGAAGACATACCTTTAATAAGATAAATATAACAGTCCAGAAGTAGTTACTCAAAAGAAAAGGACAAAATAATTCAAATAAAAAAGAAAGCCTGCATGGTCTATTGAGCAATCTTTTACAGATTTCATTGACACATGAGCAATGACTCATTAAAAGTCTAACTGGTAGCTGGTGTCTGTAGGACATCTCGTCTTAGTCAAATGCCTTCACACCTTTTAAAAATGCATATATTTATGACTTAAAATGAAACATCTGTTGTGGGATCACAGAATCAACTGGGGTGGAAAAGATCTCCAATGTTGAGTCCAACCTTTCACCAATCACCACCTCGTCAACTACACCATGACACAGAGTGCCACGTCCAGTCATCTCTTAAACACCTCCAGGTGACTCCACCACCTCCCTGGGCAGCCCATTCCAATCCTTAACAACCTTACAGTGAAGAAATTCCTCCTAATGCCCAGTCTGAAGCTCCTGTGGCACAGCTTGCCACTGTGTCCTCTTGCCCTGTCACCGGTTGCCTGGGAGAGGAGGCCAACCCTCACCTGTCTGTAACCCTACAGGTGGTCGCACAGAGTGGTAAGGTCTTCCCTGAGCCTCCTTTTCTCCAGACTAAACAATCCCAGTTCCCTCAGCCACTCCTTGTATGAGTCACTCTCTAGAGACCCTTCACCAGCTTCACTGCCCTTCTCTGGACCTATCAGACACATCCCAAACAAACAATGGTGAAATATGACTCCAGTCAAGAAAACAAACAAACACACTAACAAGAAAAGTCTCTTAACTGAGACTTTTAATCTGTGACATTATTCTGGAGTGCCCTGTGACACTGTGCAAACCAACCCAAAATATGAGGAGAGGAGAAATAATCAAGGATACAAGCTAGCACAAAACTGGATTTTCTGAGAAAGAAAATTTGTGGTTCGGGCACATGACTTGTAGCCAGGAAATCTGACTTTTATTCTCAGAACTCCCAGATTCCTTGCCCCTCTCAAAAAAGCCCTTCCAAATCTGTAAATGCAGAAAAGATGGTGATGGAAAAAAGATGGTGATGGAAAAAAGACCAACCAAAACAAAATCGGCTATGTTAATCCAAATTCTTTGGTACTCCAAATACCATTGTGGATACTTGGTTAAATCAGTTTGTTCCCTGGCAGTCATGGCTTTCTGTGTTACTGTTGTCCCTCTGAATGTGCTGGCTTTGTGTCACAAGCCCCTGCACATCTAGCGGGTATCCCAAAACCACAGACACAGGAGTGTGTAAATACGCAGACAGACAGACACACGGAAAAAAGTGGGCAACAGCAGTAGGTACTTGAAATTGTAAGTAAAATTGTTCCCTTCCTGAGGATGATTTTACCAAGGAATGATGACTTACACTAAGGATATAATCAGATTTTACACATCTATGCAGCAAATCAGACGCAGCAAATCAGACACAGCAATGACTCCAGACTATCTGTCACAAACCAAGTTTAAAGACTAGCTGCTGTGGGAAAGGCTTCTCTCCAATTTTAACCAGGAATTCTACTTCAGCCTTGGTTTTTCCAAATTAATTTGTCAAACTAATTCCTTTTTATCATGATATAGTGACACCAGTATGCATTTACCACAGAGAATACTTTTCTTTGAAGATGTGTTGGATGTCAACAGGTATGAGGTGAGAGCTGGACTCCTGGAGACTCATGACTATTTATACTTTAAATTTGTTTTAAAATTCTAAGTATTAAATGGCTTAGCACATGTTTGTATGAAACTGCATCTTGTAGAGAAAATACAAAATGTTAAGTGCCAAATGTGATTTCAAACCCCCTGTGTGAAAATAGATCTTTTAAAGATTTTACTCATCTGCTAGATGACCCCTTATTGACTTAATCTTAGAAATCTTTCTAATTCTCAAAGCAGTGCTGGAAGTTATTAACTTTCATTCCTTGAACCTTAAAAAACTAATTTTTTAAAAATTCTAATGGAATAATTTGCAGTTATAAGTAATCTCTTCCTTTAATCTACTGAATTTCCTTTCTCTCTCTCTCGCTTTTTTTTTTTTAATTTGGCTGAGCTGAGAGGGTCGTAAGGAAGATATATTCAATTCAGTGTTTCCACCATGAACCAGTAAAGGTTGCCAAAGACAGAAACACAAATAAAGAGAAAGCTGCTCCTCTCCAGCTCCCCAGCTGTCAGGACAGTAAGTTTAGGATTACAGGGCTAAGTACTCTATCTTACTCAAGAGCCAAAGTTGCTTTTGTAACCACTTCAGATAAAAAAATCTGCAAAGGAATGTATTCAACAGCATTTATGAGCTTGGGTTTCAGTAAAATTAATAAATGTTCTTAATTTTAGGAATCAAACAATTGCAGTGAACATGTCAGTCTTGCCTGTACTAAAATGAAATCTGCATAAGTGTTCCCTGATTTTCAGGCCTGTATTTCCATAAACTGTTCGGATCCATGGCAAGGCCAGAACACAGATACAAGCAAACACCACCTCTCTGAAGATAAACAGGAAGGGTTTGTGACATTACAGTTTATTAGCCTTTGAAAATTAAGTAGAATAAACATTTTTGTTGTTGGTTAAAGAGATGCCAGCTGGGCAAGATTCCTTTGGCCAAGAGAAAAGAATCAAAAGCAAAAATTAGGGAAAAGTAGTCAGCTTTCCTACAAAAAGGGGGCTGAGTATCTGAAGATATAACAATACACAGAAGGAAAAAAATTACTGTAATGCCAAAATTTCCAGTGTGGTCTTCTGTTACAGGAACTATTCTTATTCAGAGTGTGTCCTACTCTGAAATTGTTAAAGCAAGAATGATAACAACTCCATAGAATTTTCAACGAAAACATTAGGAAGAAAGAAAGGAAAACATCTTATTCTTATAAATATCCTAAATAACTACAAATTAAAGATACATTCCACTGAACCAGCCATAAGCAACCAGAGCACCACATTGGTTGCAGTTTATGATTCCCATGCTTCAAAGCACCAAGCTTACTAAAACATGAAAAAGCTGAGTTGGCCAATCATTTAACTTTAAACCAAGTGAGAAGGAATTTTTGTCTGGCACAAATGATCTTGATTTATGTGTACTGTAGTGTTTGTGCTCACTGTATCTGAAAATTGGAAGCCACATGATCGCTTGCAATGAATTAAGTATTCCTCAAATTTTATTTTTTGTTCAAAAATACTGGGAGAAAACAACATATCTCTGTAACTGCATGCACTTCCCAAACATATTTAATAACCACTTCTGGTGATCTCTTCTGATTATTATAAATAAACTGATAACTAATACTTGTGAATTCAAATTATATTCTTGTACTATTGTGAACAAGAACTTTGCTCTTAGCTATTGTTCTGGTATATTTTGGATGCCTGTACTTCTGAAAACCTTTCCTATCCTGAATACTTGAGAATGAAACCAACTGCAGCTCCCTGAGCTAGCAGAAGGTCTGTGGCCACTTCCTGCTCACAGTTTCAAAGACTTAAACAAGGTTTAAAGAGCAGCTTCTCCTCTGCACTCCCTAGATCATGCTCCAGAAATGTTTTCTTTATAGTGGCAGTTAATAAATGGTTTTTAAGAATATTTGGAGAAAATATTCACAACAAAGCATGCATAAAGAATGGGAGCAGTTTCATTTTAGCAACATTTCTGATATTGTTAAGGCAGACTGCAAAGTTGGACTTCAGCTCTTGCAAATCCACAGAGAGCTTGCAGAGTTGAGCAGCTTGAAGCTGACAATGCATAGAAATGGTCTGGCTGGTCATGAAAAGTCATCTTTTATTCTACCAGCTGGTCACTATAGCCGTGCAAAAGCTAGTGTAACTGTTTAAACGTCAATTTTTTCTTTTCATACAATGTTTACTATCTTATAGAAAATAATACAAAGATTTATCACAGTTTGAGGTGCCAGATCCTTTTCCAGCTGTAATCACAGAGCAATGCAACACAATGTTTCAGTGTACCAACCGTGCCAAACAGAAGCATCACGGTTTTCAGCCACTGCTACAAATCATTTGGATGGACGTTTTTGGTTCTCCATAATGCAGATGCAAAGAAAAATTAGTGTGTTTAATTTTACTCGGAATTCTTTCCTGACAGAAAATGTTGCCCATATATTCTTGGCAGAGTTCTGGATGTGAACTTCATAGCAGTGCACAGATGTCTCCAAGTGACAGGAACAAGAGTTTTATCATTCATTTTCTTGGAATCAAAAATAAGACCAAGACTCGGGCAAAACCAGACAGGGTTGCAAAACATCATATCTGACAATTTTTGATCTGGATTGCAAGAATCTTAGCTGAAATTCTAGTGACTTGAGGGACCTGTGTCAACTGAATGTTTCTTGTTTAGTATTGCTTTCTATTTCAAAGCACATAACAAACTGTCACAGATGTTAAAAACTTCTCGAATTTCATGCACTCATGCTCAGCGGAATTCTTTCCTGTGAAAGATCCTTGACACTTTATTTAATAGTTTTGTTTTGCTCTGCAGAAAATATACACATGAAATGGAAAGATTTTTTTAAACATTTGTTTCTTTCCTGAGGCTTTAAATGTTATTTACCAATCTCCTGAGCGAATAGCTTTTTCTCCTCACTGTAAACTAAACATCAGTGGACATTTTATCAAATAATTTTCACTTGAAATTATTTTGCCTTTTTTTTCTCCTTCCATTGTTTAAAAACTGCACATCTATCTTTAGTTAAACTGGAATGCTGTTCCAAGTGGACGGGATACACTATCACTCCTGAAGCCTGCTCCTGGTCATAAAGAAGTAATGGGAAATCTTAACAGGAACTTCAGTGGCAGCTGGAAGGAGCCTGTGATATGCACACTAACGGCTTTCTTTAAGTAGTGCCAAGGTCAGTTAATTGTATGTTTCAGATTTGCTTATTTGAGCTTATTCATAACGTTGCACTATTTCAAAAGCATATACACAATAAAATGTCATAAGAAACCAGAGAAATCTTAGTTCATGAGTAAAAGTATGTGTATAGGATCAGTTCTTCCCTCTACCACAGATGGTCAGTGTGGCATTAGGCAACTTGCTTGAGTCCAGAATCACAGTTTATACTTTGAGTAAATACAAGAGGGAGTGGGAAATAATTTCAGTGGAGATACAGCAATGAAAGCACCTAAGGATCCGTCCAACTGCAGATACTATTCCAGTATTCACATATTCTTTTGTGTACTAAAAGAGAAATAGCCTCAAGATAAACATATATGCAGAAAATAAAAATACAGAACTATACTGTCAGTAGCACATTCTGCTGTAATAATCTCAAGTGTCCACTGGAATGATGGGAAATTATCAATATTACACAATCAGGAATAATTTTATATACTATTAATCTCTGCATATTAATGTATACTTAATAGCTGGAAACTAATACTGTTGGCTATATGAACTGGTAGCAAGAAGTGCAACCAGAAGCTGAAATAAAGAGAAATACCAGATAAAGGTACCGAAGGAAAGAGAGGTGGTACAACAGTTACTGTCACTGGCACCAGCTGTGAAATACCAGCCCTTTAGTAGCCTGGGAAAAATCAGATAATCAGAAGCAGCAAAAGTAAATCAGTCTGGCTGAACACTGCGTTATTCCATTCAAATGAAAAAAAGGTTACAGACCTTTACCACTGGGCAAGGACAGGCATTTAGGTCTAATTTTTCAGTTACTTTGCTCTTCCAGGAGGAAAGCAACATGGGAAGAATAAGAAAACCTAGGAATAATTATGCATAAGTGCAGCTGATCCTCCATAAAAGCATGTGAAAAATGTAGTGAAAAGTCCAGCAGTTCTTTCACAATCTCCCAGAAAGCAAAGGGGCCGAAGAGCAAAAGCTGTTCAATACTCAGATTTAAGGAGAAAGAAGGGAAAGCAGAATGAATTTCCGTTAACCTGGAGTCAATATGCAGTATAAGCAATTTTCTTTGAGATTTAAGTGGAATTTACAGTATCATAAGCCTTCCCTTGTGAGTCCAGCCCTTTAGTCCACTAAAACATCATTGCAGTTTAGCTCTATTGGCATTTTCAGATGAGGGGCCAACCACTGAAGTACTTACTGAGCTTTTTTCTCAAAGGAAAGAATTTCAAACTTTAAGATGTTTTTGGCTCAAAGAAAAATGAAGCACTTAATTTGTCTACTCAGAAGTACTTTAGAAAACACACAAACAAGGATTCCCCACAGAACCAGTCTGTAATAACTTAGATGTCCTTAGGATGTCTGGGGCCTCTGCCCCTCTAAGAAAAGCACAGATAATCCCAAAGCTATGTCTTTTCTTCCTGTTACTATTTGTGAAGTCAAATTTATGAGATTTGAAGCTGGTTTCAGTAATTTTTAAAATAGAATTCTATAGTCCTGTTACACTATCCTAGCTCACAATTTTCACTCTCAAATCCATTTTTTTCCTGTGGGAGGTAAATAATAAAACCTGAAGGTTTTTACATATTTGATATGTGGAAGAAGCTGAAATCTATTACTATAGTTTTTAAACAAGGTAGAAACCAAATATTATGATGTTTATAAATAATTTTATTAAAAATTACTCCACGCAGATGATAGCTTTTCAACTAGAAATACACATATAGGTGTCAAATAAATAGAGGTTTTATTTTGGAGGGGTTTTTTTACATATTTACAAGCCTAATTAGCTTTGCTTTCTCTAAGTCTGGCCACAGTTCTCAAACCATCTGCAAATTTCTGTTTTCAGTGACTTGTCAGTGCCTGCCCACTTGTTCAAAAATCAGCAGAACAGGATTCTAGCTCAACAACTAACAATGGCGACTTCTGTTTTCTACAATTTCTGACCCTATCTTGCATTCCTACAATGCAGCGGGGACTTCAGATACTCAAATCTTCTTACTTGCCAAAAGCAGAATAAAAGCAACGTGCTGTCAAGCATGTTTTCCCTCTCTGTTTGAATGTAGCAATTTAATAACTTTCAGGAAATTCTCCAAAGTGATGAGCTGAGAAACAAGGGGTTTGATTCTCCTATTTCTCCCTTCAGAGTACTTTAATGGAACAGAGACATTATTTGTATTAATACATTAATTTTCAGGTTAAGAACAAGCAGGCTTTTCTTGGAAGACCATTGTGTTTAGTTAGCAATTTAAAAGCTAGTGAGTGCAGATGATTTCTCAGGGATTTTGTTTTGGCCCTTCCCCTCAGGGAGGCACAAAATACCCCTGTCTCACTGTGTCTCCCCGCTGCTGCTGCTGCTGCCCCAGACAGAGAAGGGATCCCCATGGAGACCCTGCTGGGAGTTCACAGGCAGAACATGCAGCAGAGCAGTTCACAGCATGGGCCTTTGCTGGGGCAGCAGCATGGGTCCCACTCTTCTGCCCAGGGCATTCCTGGTACAAATTCCACAGAAATTAATCCCCTTCGAGGCCTGCCTGGTTGGAGGAGGCTGTGAGGTTTTGAAGTTATCACAGGGAAAATGACAAAAAATATATTCAGGCACACAATGCTATAAAGATGGAACCAGGCTGAAAACATCTGATCATCCTGAGAGAGAAGAAAGAGAAAAACAACATAAGGGCCAGACCTTGCCTTGCCTTTGACAAGCACAAAGTCCTGAGTCCTCATTTTCATGGGTAACTGGAGAAGCCAAAGAAATGCAATATGGATCAAGAGAGTTAGGAACAAATCCCAGCAAAGGCTATGACTCCTTGAGCCAGCTCAGAAACTTCAGCTACTGCAGTGGCGGCAACTTTCTGCAAAACTCCTCTTCCCCTCCTTCTGCTTTTTTTTGACAATGAGAAAAAAATAGGAGGTTCTCCCAGCTGAAAGGACACAGGCACTCTGATGAACCAAGTATATACTGAACATTATATTTCAGTTCCTAAGCAAGTCTAACTTAATTTTGGTGCTAAATGGGATGCACTCAGTAGGAATAATGATAATGAGAAAAAAATAGGAGGTTCTCCCAGCTGAAAGGACACAGGCACTCTGATGAACCAAGTATATACTGAACATTATATTTCAGTTCCTAAGCAAGTCTAACTTAATTTTGGTGCTAAATGGGATGCACTCAGTAGGAATCTTCCTCCTTTGAAAATGTCACTGTAACTGATGACAAAGACAGAGAAGATAAACATCTCAAAATGCTATTGGGGTAAATGTAGGGGATATAGATTAACTTTGATGTAAGTCCTTTATGCCATACATAAAAAGAAGTGATCTTAAAAGTTAATACCAATCACTGAGCACATATATATGAAATCACAAGAGCCATCAGTGAGTTATAGATCAGCATCTGAGTAACAGAACCCACGTGCTACAGCTTTGGCTAAATTATATTTACATAATCTGGCTGTGCTCCCTTGCACATATCTCTGCAAAGCATCATTTCATTATCAAGACTGTTTCTTCCCTGTGAAATGTAAATCTTGCAGTAGGGGCCTGCTGAGATGCAGGGCTGAGTGCAATGTGTCTCCATCATGCTAATTAACTAACAGGCAGACTCAATCTCAAAGTAAATGTCAATCCATGTGATTACAGGGAAATTGCTGCACTGGCATTTTCTTTTCTGCCTAAGGAAAGTTCCTTCAGAGTCATTCTTTACTTTAAATGCCAAACTACAACACACTCTCCAGTCCTAGGCTACCGATCAAGTTTCCCCCCCCCCCCACTTCTTAGTTGCTCTATCATTACCCTGATTTGTTAATTTTCTCCTTTTAAAAGTCAAATAGTACAGGATAACATGATAGTATGTGTATACTTTTATAGGTGCAATAGGTGTCATTACCAAGATATGTAATTTAACATGACTTTTCTTGAAAATTATAAAATTAAACATAAAACAAATGAAGACTAAAACAAGAGACTAGAAAGAAATCACCTTGCAACAAAAGCAGGCTTGGTGAGGAGAACAGCATAAGTTAGAGCTCTCTCTAGCTTATGTCAGGAAAAGACATGGCCTAACACAAAGTAAACCACTATTATTATCTATCCCAGGAATGATTTAGGATAATTTTCTTGCAGTTCAAAGAATGCAAGCATGTAGTTTTGAAGCCATCATCTTGCTCTTTTTTTCCCTACTATATGAAAGCATTTTCCACAAATATTTTGTTACCAAACCTTTCAAACAAAGCAGCTGCTTGCTGTTGATACTTGCTCCTTCTCTTCTCAGGACAGAGACAAGGCAAGGCCATTACAACCTGTCAGTAAATATATCAGGTCTCAAATTCCCATCCCAGACTCTTTCCACACCAGTTCCATCTTTACATTTGTGTCAGGATCCCCATTTCCATCAAGTTCCTACAGGCAAAGTGGATCAGGCTCAGGAGCCATCATTTAGCATTGGTGGAAATCACATCTGATAAACAGAAAAGTAGCATTTGGTTTTGTCTGTAGCTCTTCAGATTACAGACATCAATTCCCTTCCCCACACATGTAGAGATTCCCAGTGGAAAGCAAGCCAGGCATGCAGGCACACACGGAGGTGCTGTGCACTCCCCTGGCCCACATGACCAAGGGCTGAGAAGCACAGCTCAGACCTTATAGTACAGCTCTGGGGCCTGATCATTACTGTGACAGGAAGGGGATACAGTCACCCAGACATTCTTCAAATGCTTCTGTTTAATCAGGAATGGATGAACATTGTATGGGATGTGCCTTTAATTCAGTGCCCTGCAGAAAGACACTTGGATTGACTCTTACAGATACTGGTTTCAGGTATAGTACCTACCTGAATTTGTTCCTCCTGAAGGTTTGCTCCCTTCTTGTTTTAAAGCCAAACATTTTTTCATGTATAATTTGTAGGTTTTATACCAAAATGGGAAACTCAAATCAAGATCTGACCATTTTTTTACTGATTGGACATTGGATTTTAAGGCTTCAGACCAGTCTAGCTTTTGCATGCTTTGTTGGTTGGTGAGTGAAAGTAGAAAGAAATCTCTATGCAAGCTTCCCTCCAAAACTTCTGCGCTGTATTTCCTCTTTCTCCTTGAAATTTGATTCCACTTAAACCACACATAATACCACCCTCTTATCCCTCTTTACTGTTGTCATGGTTTAGCCCCAGCCAGCAGCCAAGCTCCATGTAACTGCTCACTCACTCCCCAACCAGCAGGATCAGGCAGAGAATTGGAAGGGTGAAAGACAGAAAATGTATAGGTTGAGATAAAGACAGCTTAATAGGGAAAGCAAAACTCACACCCACAAGCAATGAAAAACAAGGAATTAATTCAAAGCTTCCCATGGGCAGGCAGGTTTTCAGCCATCTTCAGGACAGCAGGGCCCCCTTGTGTAACAGTGACTTGGAAGACAAAATCCATCGCTCCAAATGTTCTCCCTTTCCTCCTTATTCCCCCCACTTTATGTACTGAGCATGATATCAGATGGTCTGGAATATCCCTTTGGTCAGTTGGGGTCACCTGTCCTGGCTGAGTCTCCGCCCAGTCTCCCATGCACCCCCAACTTCCTCACCAGCATGGCAGTAGGAAAAGCGGAACAGGCCCTGGCTCTGTGTAAGCATCACTCAGCAATAACAAAAACATCTCCATATTATCAACTCTGTGTTCAGCACAAATCCAAAACAAGCCCCATACTAGCCACTCTGAAGAATGTTAACTCTACTCCAGCCACAACCAGAACCATTTATGGATTTCAGTCTCTTTCAGCAACAAAACACTTATTCACTCACATGACTCCTTAAGCTATGCATCCCGTAACAGACTTGTCAGGAACGGTCTTTGAATCCCTCTGCTAGAAGACTCACATTTGTGCTACATTGCATTCACTGGCTAAGGATTTGGAGCTCAAATTTTTACCTCTGAGGAAGGGAAAGAGCTCAGCAGACTAGCTCTTATTTCACATTCGATGACAAAATTGGTTACACACATGAAAAAAACATTGATCAAAACAAGCTAGATAAACTAGCAGCAGCTCTACATAGAGAAGTGATATTTCACTCAAAATCTACTTCATAAATTGCTACCAGAAAGAGAAACTTTCCAAATATGGTGATGTGCAGTGTCATGATTGTTTCCGCTTGGTTCTCACTCATTTTCAGAAGAAAGATATGAATTTTTTCCTGAATTAAACATACTCTTTTCTCTCTTCTAGTCCTAAAATATTAAGATAATATCCAGCTCTTGGGCAAAAGAAATGAACACTTTCCTTCTCTTCTAATTAATGGGTATCACCATGTCTTGAAGACTCCACTTGTCAAAACATGTGTAACTTGTAACAGTTTGCTATTAGTAATGATGTTAACAATGACCTGTCAAATTAACTAAGAACAAGTGAATTAGGATTGCTTGTGACACAGACAGAAAGCCTGATGGGAATGTCAAAACTAACAGAGTAGTTTCAACTCTGGTGGTCTTTCAGGATTATATATGACGTACTTTGAAAGGTCAGAAACAGTTAATCAGCTTAACATAGAAGAACTGACCAGAATTGTCACTTCAGAAAGATTTCTAAACATTATACTTGCCTTGGTTTAAAAAAAATAAAAAATAAAAAACCCAACAAAACCCAAAAAAGTGCTTATTGGAAAAAATCTCATTAGTGCATTTTGACATATTCTGTTCCTCACCACAGATCTGTCTAGACATAAAAATATATCTGGAGTTTAGAAGGACCATTATTCATTACAGCAATTTACCACCACCTCACAAGAGTAACTCTTATATTCTTTAATTGAATGAATAGAAGACTTAGGTTAATAAAATAATTCTTTAACTCAGGGTTTTCTTTAGGAAATAAAGGGTTTTCTCATACACATTTCCACTTAAAGGCAAGTAACATCTCAAAAAAAAAAAAAAAAAAACCCATTAAATGAGAGCTTTGGGAGCATAAACACAAAGATCTGAATGTAAACCTCTGTTTTGAAAGCATAGCCCCTAATCTCCTGCCTAGAAGGAATGATCCTCTTTGTTCATCCTTGTTTCAAATACAGATATATAACAGCAAAAAAACCCCAAACCAACAAACCACATCCCCCAAACTACATACTTTAATATCTACATCAGTGAAAAGGCTACGCATTTTTTACGTAAATGTAATAGTGCTAAATCTGCAGATTTTAATTATGTGTTTTCTTAAAATAACATGAATAATTTAAAATATACTGGCATGTCACTATCAACAATACCATAAATCAGAAGAATTTTACTATTATATTTATTATTAAATTATTAAATACAAATTTATCTCTATTTTCAATACTTGCAATAGATTTAGAAAGACATTCTTGCACTATCTGGATTTTACATAAGCACCCCAAAACATTCCGCTTTTCACTGTCTTGGAAATGGAAAAGCAGGCTGACGTTTATGTCTAAAGACTTAGGGTCTGTGACTGTGGGTCACAAAAGGAGAATTCAAAAGAAAGAGACGGAGTTAGTTGCTAAGAGACCGTAGTTACCCAACACATGCTGTTATCTAACGGCATGCAATGAAGGCTTTGCAGTGAGAGAATGTGTAATGTATCTCTATGTACCAATAACGCCTGTCATTTACTAAGGGTAAAATACCATAATAATAGTGGAGGAGGCCCCTCATTGTACGCTGAAGCGCACAAATGCCTAAAAAAAACCAAATCCAAAAACAAGACCAACCGAAAAAACAATCCCCGCAGAAGTTGTGAGGACTAAACCTCCTTGAATTTATTATTATATCTTCATGTGTTTTTAAGTAACTGAATGATGAGTTTAGTTATGTAATTCGCATCTCTGTTACTAATTTGTTTATACTAATCCATATCTCATAATCAGCAATATAAATTTCCACGACTCTGAAATACAGAGAAAAAAGGAGTCTGTACCAGCCTGATCATTCTGGAATTAAAATGGTTGTACGTGATGTTCAGTTGATAGAATACCACCCTTTTCTGCAACAAGCTTTTAACTTGCAGAGTTCTTTTTAGAAAAAGCCAGCTTTGGGCTTCACCCTGAATACAAGGCAACACAATGCTGGAAGTGTGACAAAGGAAAACTATTTCAACATTTACCAGGTTCAGATTACAAAACCTATAAACTGTAAAAAAAAAAATCCATTTAGAAATTTATTTTCCATATTTATACTGCTTATTGAAATTGAAAGTTTCACTAAAATGCTGCAGGTATCTCGAATATTATGTGTAGGATGCATGATGTTGTTCCTGCAGATCTTTTGCTTTAAAAAGTTTCAGATATGCCTTTTCCTTAAGCAAAGCATTCCTTCTATCTCCCTTCTCACTTCCTTCTTCATATTCCTCAAATTTTTAATCTGTCTGAACATGCAGAAGAATAGGCAGTCGAGGAGCTGTGAGCAAACCCAGCCATCCTCAACTAAGCCACTCCTGCTCAACCACAATGCCTGTAACTAGATTCAGCATCCTTTCAGAAGTATGTCTCTATCCTCTGGCTAGAAAAGGCCAGTGCAAGACTAGCTGAAACCAACCACTAAAGTTGTACATGTCTATAACTAAACAAAATTAATTCCACACATACTGTCATAATCATGGAATAGTTTGGGCCATCTAGTCCAGCCCCCCTGCAGTGAGCAGAGACATCTTCACCCACGTCAGGTGGCTCAGAGCCCCATCCAGCCTGACCTTGAATGTTTCCAGAGATGAGGCATCCAACACCTCTCTGGGCAACCTGTTCCACCATCACCACTCTCATTGTAAGAATCATTTTCCTTATATCTGTGCTGAATCTACTTGCTGTTAGTTTAAACCTTTCCCCCTTGTCCTACCAAATCTTAATGTGGATAAGAGAACACATGGGATTACCAAGATCCAGGACACAGATGTATACCCTGTTACTTACATTTATTTATGAAATCTATGCAACTTAACTCTAGCAAAAACTAAACCAGGCTATTGCCACTCTTTTCCCTTGCAACATCACACTAAAAATGCAGCTTTAAGGCTTCTTGCACAAAGCCTACCAGAGCCTTTTCCCAGCACTGCTCTACCCCATGCCAGTGGCCTTTTCCAGAATAGAGAATCCAGAGAGTGAAGTTCTTGTTCCTGGAATGGGAATACTGATGCTTCCCTGAAGCTGTGAATCTGCTCTATGTTATTCACCCACAGAGCTACACTGAATATTTGCTTCTTAGCAAATATTACATTAATAAAGTGTAATTGTTCGTTTCCAGCTATTGTGGTCAGTAACAGATCCAGCTCGCATGAATGTGCACTCTATTCTCATGCCAAAATTCTCAAAGAAAAAAACATTGTGACTTTCTTCTTTCTTCTGTGTGTTTAATTACTGATAAAAGAAATGGAAGTTATAAATGTGAACTAAAGGAAAATTCTGTGTATTCACCCAAATTGGATGAGATTATTTCCTTCCCCATGAATTCCTGAAGGCATCATTTTAATTGCAGTTTTCTTCAAATACTAGAGCAGAATTTTCAACCAGTTCAATTCTAGTATCTTTTTCATTCACTCAAAAATGCTAACTAAATCTTCTGGAAATAAACAAACGACCCTATAAAACCTATGCCTATAATTTGGATCAGTGTCCACAATCAAGATAGAAAAAGGTGCAGAAAGGCAGAAACATTCCCCACTCAAACACCAAACTCCTAATGAAAAGGCAATGAACCATACATTTCATTTTCAAGAATATTCAATCAGAATATTAAAATTCATTATGATTATAAACTACAGCTAAAAATCCACATTTGCCTTATATCCATAAAATCTTTAAGTGATTTAATAAGTCAACAGGATTTCTACATTAAACTTACAAATACTTATATATAATCAACAAAATCAGCACACATGTGTATGTATGTGTTTGTGCCTTTTAAACAGAACAGTTTTTATCTGTGAATAAATTCATTATGAATTTTAGTCTTTCAATAATTATCTTTGCAAGAGCAATAATCATAGTTCTGACTCCACTGTAGTTGCTCCAAAAACTCCATTTGCTTTTAAAACGTTCATCTCTTCCAAGGGTACTAAACATAAATAGGTTTGGAACTATAAGTATTCTTAGATAAATATAAGAATATGACCAGAGTAAGTACTGGCACAGGAGTAAGACCCGATGGCCTGAGTTTCCATTTCTGTCTCCAAACAGTCACCACTTCTGAAAAGGGAAGATCATCGCATGAATCAAATAAATTCTATAAATTATACTGCACTATTGTGAGGAACTATCCCCATGCTATCTGTCTTCTGGTAATGTTTTTCATAGTGCTAAAGAGATATGCTATAGAAAGCATCTGTTACTTTGCATTTCAGTAATCATTTAAATTGAGAAAACGACATGTTTGTTCCAAAAGAAGTAAAAGCCTGACATAAGGCTTGGGATTCAATTGGGGTTTTTGAGTTAAGGAGAGTAGCATGATTATCTTAATCATACTGCAGAGATTGAGACTATAAGGGAAAAGGTGTGCTTGGATGGTGTAGACTAAGAAAAACACACCTTTGAGAATTGAGCCTGTTGCACAGAACCACATTACACACATAACATGCATTCTTTGTAATAAAGATCTACATTTCAAAGAAGCAGTTAAAACCTTTCCTGAGCAGGTTGCAAATCCCTCTAAGAGTTGCACAAACCGAAGCCACTTTGACCTCTATGTGATGGATTGCACATGGAAGGTTTTCTAAGGAATCTGAGTGCCAACACCTGTTCCAATGAAAAAGTGGCTCACAGTTTCAGGCTCTGGAAATTCAATTTCATAGAAAAGGGTCTTTGACTTTTGATCTTGAATTGCCATTTTCCACAATTTGGCACCAAAGAATACTTTTAACACAATAATCCAGACATCTGAAAAAACCTACTAGAATCTCCACAAAATGCTATTGACCTAGAGGCTTCCTAATAAAAGATTAGAATTATATTTTCATTCTATGCCATTGAATGAAAGCATATTTCTGACATTCCATTGATTTATATATCTCTTTGTAACAAATGGAAAAGAGTTATTTACACTGTATCACTAATGGAATTTTATGTCCTGGAATTCTTACAGCAGTTGCTAAACAGCTTGAAAATGAAAATAAATAAAATTTCTTTTCAGTCTGTTATCATTTACCCCTTCCTTTTGCCTAGGATATATAGTACAAAATGCCATATGTGATTACTTCTGACCTTTGAAAGCAAAAGAGTTGTTTTCTATCAATGTATCTAATCTCTGTAACCGGTTTAATCTAAAACATTTTCTCTCAGTGTCATGCAATTTTTGAAAGACTAATTATAAAAGTAGACAATTAATTAATTAATTTCAATTACAATTTAGAAAGTACTTAATAAATAGTTTCTTTTTGTTTTAAAAAAATTGTTGCTTTCAGCAGAAGTGTCCATAAAATTATACATTTGGTAGGGGTTCATACTTTAGGAAAATGCTAGCAATACACATGTTCTGGCCGTCCTACTTAACAATTGCTTGTGCTTGAAATGATGTAGTTGCTTTCTCCTTGCTCCCGGCTCCCAAGAAAAGAGGACAAAAAACCCCAGTGAACCCCACTGGCAGAAAAAAAACCACTGGGAGACCCTGAAGCAATGCTCAGCCAAACCTTGGAAAGCCCCACCGTTCGTTTCCTCCAGAGCTCTTGGGGTGCTTCCAAAGGGGGGAATTCCCTCTGGCCTTCACAGTTTCCAGCAGTGGGCACAGAGACACGGAGAGCAGAGCCCTGCTGGCCCAGGGCAGGCAGGTCCTGCGCAGAGCACAAGAGGTACCAACAAAGGTGCAGCGGCAGAGGATGCTCACACGCGAGGAGCACCAGGGAGCAGCACATGTGCAGCAGCTCAGACAACAGGGCAGAGGGAGGTGCGGGCCACAGTTTTACTTGTGACCCATCATTCAGGTGAAAGAAAGCTAAGAAATATGACCACTACTGAAAAGGTAGCAAGAAAATGTTGATGATTTGAACTCTGTGTTCTCACAGGGTTCTAAAAGCTTCAATATCTGACAGTAAGTAGCAGACAGGACAGAGAACTGAGAAACTATTCCTGCTTTTGCTGATGCCCATTTATTTGAGAGTCCAAAACAAACTGAGATGCTGCTTACTATTATGTTTTTGTTTCCTAATCTTGAATTTGCATATAAAATCTGAAAGTAATATCGATTCAGGGAGGCATTCCAACAATTACCTGAGAATACACTCTGAGAAAAGCTAATAACTGGAACAGAGTGTGAAAATTTTAAGTGCTAAGAGGAGAAAGACAAACAGTAAGATACTGAAAGCAGCAGCATTTAACCAATCTCAGAGAGAAAGCACTAATCTTTAATGAACAAATAGCAGGGAGAAAAGGCAGGGGCACGCACCAATCATAACAATTACATCGAGAGTCTCTCTGTCACTAGCTGTCACAAAGAGCAAAGAGGAACAGAGATTGATTGCCAGGCTCATGTGGAGGCTAATCACTAATCCTCGCTGATAGTTTGAAATGTTTTGGATGGTTGATTTTGTCCTATTGCAAGCCAGAACCCATCAGCCACTAGAGAGAAAAGAAACACTTTGTGGCAGATACAATGTTCCTGATCAATTACCAGGCAGCACAAGGACCTGGCTCAGCTGTTCATCATTTCAGTTATTCACCAGCAGATGGGACTTAGAGCATATTAGTGTTTCAGTTAGTCATCATCCTTATGTACTTCATTAAAAAAACCCAACAAAATAACTAAAAACATTCAAGAAAACTCATAAAAAATTTTTTTTGACAAATACATTTTGATCCTGAATGTCAGGTCTGAGTGTCTAAGGGAATGACAAACAGATTCAATAGCTCTTCACTGCATTAATTTGAGCTGACTTTTGGTATGGCCCATGTTTGGTCTCTCTATCAATTTCTGTTCTGTATGAAATCAGATTCATGTAGGGAATAGCTATTGAATCAGTTTGTCATTCCCTTAGATACCTGTGAAATTAAATAATTAACTGACGTCCAACACTCAAAAAGCAACAAAACAAAAACATACCAACAAACAAAAAACTAAAACAAAACACCAAACAAAAAAGGCTAAACAAAACAAACAAACAAAAACCAAATAAATCAAACAAACAAAAAACCCCCAAAAAACCTCAACAAAAAAAAGCCATCTTAGTCATACAAGCACCAGCACAGGCCCCCAAGCCCCTTGCAGCCTCCACCCTGAGCCCCAGCTGAGGATGAGCAAGCACCTCTGCTCTTTGCCTTTTCATTTCCACAACACTCTCGGCCTTCTCAAGAGCTTGCCAGAGGCACGGACAATGGTGCAAAATGTTCGTAACTACATGTTGCACATGAGACACCAAGCAGGAATCGGTTTATTAGTGTTGTCAATCTACTTTGATTGAGGAGCCGGGAAGTCTACAATGAAAAGCTTTGTTTCTTGACTTTTTAAGAGGCACCTAATTGTCAGGGTTATTTTTATTCTCAGTATCTTACCGTTTGATGTTGAATACAATCAAGTTCCCAGACTCCATATAAGCCCATGTGCATACAATCCCATACTCCCACTACGCCTAAGTGACTGCTCAGTTTCATATCAAAACACAGAAGAAGAAGAGGTCCAGAAAGGAGAGCACATTGCACCAAGGTAAGACACATATTATTCTATTTAAAATGACTGTAGATATACTTGAGACAAGGAAAGCTGTGAGGTTTACATTTTAGGAGAAGGAATCAATCATCTTGCTGCTCAAGGAAAAGAAAGATTCAAAAGAATTCAAGTGGCACAGCTGAAGACATCATCTTTCACTGCAGCCAGCATCAGATTATAGCCAGAGAAAAAGAAAATCAGCAGAAGAAAGGGACTGGAGTGAGGAATAAGAAAGTTCTTTACCTCCTGGAAGCCAAAAAAAAAAAAAGCTATTTATTACTAGTGACCACAAATCAACAGAAAGAAAAAAAAATTTTAAAAAAGTCAGTGTTTGTCTACACAGATACTGTTCTTATTTACTGAAATCTGAAATTTTGATGCAAATTATTTGCAAAATAATTCCAGCACGGAAAACCTCTCTTGTGTACACTCTTGATTTAGTGACACAGGGTCATTATTTTTGCTTAATTTGACCTCAAGCCCTGCAGCCAATCTGTATTTTTTTAGTAGGAATATATGCTCTGCTTCTCTGACAGGATTCCATACCTCTACCCACAGGTTTGTTTCCCATGCAGGGAAATACAAAGTTCTTTTTCACTAATTTCCTGCTGTATTTTTATAACAATATCTAAAAGTCATACGGTTAGGTCTTAACCCCTACTGATACCTTTTTTCTCTTTTCATCAGAGATGTAGTAAAAATAATAAAAAGCAGGCAGATAATAGCTACGTTACTGAATTTTGAACATAATTTAGTTGGATTTCAGGTTTTCTTTCTAGAAACTCTAGGAAAATTATAAAGGTTTCAAGAATGCAAAGCATACACTGTCAGATCATAACAGAAGAGGAGTGAACTGCTTAAAATTCATACGCACCCAATTAACTTATATGGCACACAAATGATTACAGATGTTTCAAAAATGTAACCTTTTCCCTGTTCATGTTTAGAATTCACACTGACAAAATTCTCTCCTCAAGTGCCAGCTGCTTCAAAAATGCTCCTCAAATGGTGTGCACAGATACAACGTGTATGCTTGCACTATTTAATTAAGCAATGTTGTGTGGCTGAAGTTGTGAGAATAACTAGATCATCGATGTCTCAGGAGTATTATGTGACATACTGAGATGTTTCCCAACACAGGCTTTACCCAGGAGTGCTGTCTTTTCGTTCCCAGGAAAGTACAGCAACAGTAATCTTGCCTCATATTTAACAGCTGCAAATTCTAAGTCCTTATCTTTCATATATCTTCATCTTGTTTTGTGGTGGGTTATTTTACCCCTCTCAATAGCTGCTATGGAATTGCATACCATAGATGGGTTTAGGCACAAAGGTCATCTGGGCCAACCTCCTGATTAAAGCAGGAATAATCAAACCTTCTAGGACTGTCATGTCAGAGGCCGTACCTTCCAAAGAGCGGTTGTCTCACAGAAGGCTCCCCACTTCTCTGCAAAACAGCATCTCAGTGAGGGACACGTTTTCTCCATGCCTTGAAAACAACTGCAGGATGGGATTAAATGATTCTAATGGGAAGTCCCACATCTAATGGGGAGGCATGGGAGGGCAGATGGAGGAGAAATAAAGCAGAATCCCATTCTGTTTCATCCTGATCCAGTGAGCAGAGAGGAGGAAGACAGCAGCCACATGAAGGAGCAAGAGGGAACACAGAAACCAAAAGCCTGTGTGAGGAAACCAGTTCCAGCTCCTCAAATCTGGTGTCATCCAGAGTGCAAATATCCTTCCACACAGCACTGCTCGGCCTCCCCTCTTCCCTGCCACGTCTCAGAGCTGCTGTACATGTGATGCTGGTGGATGTGCAGCATGGATACTACTTACATACCCAAAAGGTAGAGATGCACCAGGAGCACAGCTCCCTGGGGCTGGGACAGAGTACGTTCCCCTGGCAGACAGCCTGGTGAAGGTAGGACAGCTGTTGGGTAATGCCAACAACAGAGACCCACTGACCACATGGGCCTCTCCTCCCTTCTGCAGTTTTGTCCTCGAGTGGCTTTCACCTGTTTTGTACTGTACGAAGAATGGCAATATTTGACCAATAATCCATAACTATTAATCACAGTCCTTAAAATGACAAAAAATAATTTTCCTCCTTTATCACACTGCTCTTGATGTTGGCCCATTTTTATTTTCATTTACAAAACTAAGCATTGTCTGGTGTAATAGAAATGAGACTCATAATACTACTGGCAATGAATAGTTTGAGCTGGAAAAACCTCCCACTTCAGCAATAAATTATCTCCAAGAGTAATTTTCTTGCCTCACACTATAACACTGCTCCTTAAATACAACATTTTCTCTTAAATAAGAGAAATCATTGAAAGAGAATCTTTCTGCAAGATCAGTTCCTCCTGCTTTGAGAAACAGAAGTCTCAGCTTCCCAGTGACATTTGACATTTTATGAATGTTTCAGTACTTTTACTGATCATAAGTGATCCATTATTTCATACAAAAGCTGTACTGGCCTGGCACCACCTTTTGAACACCCCACATAACCATCAATTAAAGGTCCCTAAAAATTTCCTTTTGTGCAGTGTGCATTTGATCATGGTAGTTTCCCAAATGCTGAATTCCTAAAATGAAGTCAGTTTTGTCTCCCCTTCATTCTTCAGGCAATCTGAACTATAAATAATTTTCATTATCAATTGTCAAGCCTTCATACAAAAGAAAAGTCATAAAAAAAACCCCAAGAGAAAACACTGAAAGAGATCCCGTGAATGAAAAAGACCATGATTTATTTTTGATAACAGGATGATTTTGACTCTAATATGCAGTTGCCATCAACCCCTATGGTTGTCTCAAGGGTGCTATTTGGATTCTCAATTAAGCTAGTTTAACAAAGAAAGATAGAGAAATATCCCTGCAATAATAAAAAGGAAATGAGGGCCCAAGTCAACATTAAGTCTAGTCAACCTTTTAAAATAGTAATATTTCCAGATCCATCAAATTAAGTGTTTTATAAGAAATAGAACTTACATTGAGATGCTCTAAAAAAAAAAAAAAAAAAAAAAAAAAAAAAAAAA